>JAUPMG010300905.1:0-16862 GCA_031762675.1 Pachysandra terminalis | reverse complement strand
TATCAGGTAAGTCCGGGGACGCAACCTGAGACCTCCAGTTCATGAGTTGGAGAGCCTGCCCGATAAGCTATGATGTATATAACATGGCCAGATTTCAATAGATCGAATGCCCTTCCTACTTGGGTCAAAGTGTCATTGTAAGGCTAAGTGTTTGTGTTAGAACACAGAGACCTTTCTTTCTTAAGAAGTGGCTAAGGCTGCAAAAAAGTTTTTTAGCATTAACCTTGCAAGCATTGAAGTGAGTTAATAGTTCCATCCCAACTCCTTGAATCCTCAAGCCTAAAGTGGTCCTGCATCTTACACTTGGCAAGATAAACCAATAATTTTTTAAAAACTCCCTAAAATTCTTTTACACAAATTAAGAAAAAAAGAAAGGAGTTGAAATTTACTACTAGGAGAAGTATTGTGAATTACATGAACATAAGTAAGAATTAGAAAGAAACACATGTTAAATTGCCAACAATAATTTTTCATATTGATCTTTTGTTGAAATTGAAACATGTAACCAATGCTAGTCTATTTTAATGCAGATGGGTGCGTGCAAAAGTCTGCTAACATGCTGCAGGGATGAGACAGCTTATCTTCCATATCATGGTAGTTTGGGACAGCAACTCTGTATGAACGAAAAAGCATATAAGAAGAATTTTGAATCGTGTTTCATCGACGATTACACAGTAAAATGCAAGAGATAGTCAATATAGCCAAATTCTATGCTCAGTTGCTCGCCACGGAAGCTCTTCCTTGGCATGCTCTTTCTATTATAAGTGTGACCGAGGAGCATCTGGCATCGCCATTTCGTGCCAATTTCTTGAAGCTTCTCTTCAAGGTGTGTTCTATTTCTGTACTAATGATATTATCCTTGTACTATGCTAGCTTTTAACCTTCATTTCTATATAAATTGTGTAATGGCAGGACCTTGCACAGCACCTTGGAATACAAGTTCTCCATGAGCAATTTAGCAATCCAGCTTATCAGAAGCTTTAATTCACGTTCATCTTCTCCAATAACAATCCAAAAGATATTAGATTTGCTATCGACTTCTTTATTTCAATTGAGCTGGGTGGCACTACAGGCGCAGTACGAAGCGACCTTTATAATAATACATAAATTCATAATGAACTAAAGGTCTCTGCTATTGCCTTCCAGCTTGGGGACTTTGTTATAACTGCTGTTACCATTATAAAATTTCACTTCTAATGTGCCGTTCTGAACAGAGATCCCTTTTAATAAAATGTTTATATTTCTTATATAACTTTGTTTCTTTCCACATGACCAATTTCTTAGAAATCTTTTTAATTATTGTCATAAGCGTTGCATAGTTTTTCTTCCAAATGGGATACTACTCTCTTAAGAAAGAAAGAAAGAAAAACTAGATGAAGAAGAAATCAAGTATACACAAAGATATAGATTTACGTGGTTTCGCAAATGGTGTTTATGTCTACGGATGCACATTCGATTCTACTATTTTTCAAAGCTTAGAAAAATGGTGTTACAAATAGCGGAATGATAAATACCTTATAATTAGGGTTAACCATAATAGAAGTGAAATAATATTATACTCTGGATCATTTGTACTTCCGGATCATAATAGAAGTGAAATAAGGGTCGAACCAGTCTGTATCGGGATTGGCCAAGACCAGTCCGATCTCAAATCACAATACAATTATTGTATCAAGTAGCTTTTGATTGGATCGGTCCAACTGATATCGATACGAACTGGTAGATTCGGACCAGTCCGATCTCAAACCACAATACAACTAGTATCGTCGATCCGAATTGGAATCGGCCAGGACCGGTCCAATCCATGATCCCGAGACTTAAAACCCTGTTCCTGGATGTCACAGTAGCATCAATCTCCACATAACAACATACTCATTCCAAATTAAATTTAAGAGGTAGAAGAGATGTGAACCAACTCAAAAATAGTGAACTTTTGAATGGTTTTGTCTTTTGAGAAGAGGAAGAGTCGTCGGCCAGCCCATAACCCGTTCAGCCCGATGTAAGTATTAGCTAAACCTTTACTTTTAGATATTGGACTGGGCTTGTGTTCAATTTTAAGCCGTATTATATTTGAGGCTGGGCTCTGGTCTTCCTCAACCCAACCCGATAAAGCGGGATAAGGATCTTCTATGATCTTCGTTTATGAATCCTCAATTTTTTTTTTTTAACGGTTTAAAAAATTTGCAGGTCACCTTTCTTAATAAGACCTACCTATTGACGCGTGTTAACTTCCTGTGAGGTTCACAAAGACGTGGACAAGAGATCCGTGTCCCGATAAAGACACGGTATTCAAAGCAGTCTCTCTTTTCGTTTGTCTTACGATGCTGAACCGTTGGTGAAGAAAGTCACGTCCACATGGTTTGGTCTTTGAAAGGAAGGACTAATTAAGTCCCTCTCTTTTCCTTGTCTTGTACTGTATCCCTGAAACAAAGCAAAAAAGAGAGAGTGACAGAACTTTTTATTCAGAAATCAACTAAATTAACATCAATGTCTCTTCTCAAGTCAGGCTTAATAGTTTACTTACCAACAATAAAAGATATGAAAATATTTGACAATGACGACGACATTCACAGATAATATTGCATGAAATTAGACGAAGCTTCTTGTTTTCCTAATAATCCTACCCAATCTCATTTGTTAATGTTGAAGAAGGTGGAGTCTTAACATGATTGTCGCACATAGAGCTATGAGTAAGGGTCTCGGCATGAATAAAAGGATGAGATATAGAATTTTGTGGTTCGATAAATTGTGCCTACGTGTATGGATGTACACTAAGTTTTATTGTTGTCGAAAGTTTAGAGTAACGTGTTACAAGTAATTAGGGCTAAACATAATAAGAGTAAAATTACTGTTATACCCTTAGTCCTCCGACAATGATGAATGGATCATCGATACTTCTCGGTTGCCACAGTAGCATCAGTTTCCAATGTAACGATCAACCCAGTGTAAGCCAATAGTTGAACGGCTCAACATGAAGATTTCCAACTTTAGTTTTTAGTAGGGTTGTAAGGCCGAGCTTGAACTCTCTAATTAGGTTCACGAGTTGAGTTTGAATCAAAAGAAACAAACAAAAAAACTCATTAACTTAATGAATTTGAATCGAGTTAGGTAGGCTCTTCGTTAAAGCTATGCTCGGTGTTTTTTTTTTTTAATATAAAATTATACATCTATATTCATATATCTTATATTATATATAAATATTAAATATATATATATATATAAAAGATAATAATTATCGACTATAATATTAATATATTTGGATTAAGCTAAGTTTTTTTTGAATCAAAATCTTTTACAAATCTGAGTGTTTTACAATTCAGGTTTTTGCGAGTCAAACTTGAATGGAACCTAAGCCTTGTTCAAGGTTTACGAGCCCAATCAGACTCAATGAAGCGCCGTTCGACTCAGCTAAGTTCGTTTACAATCCTAATTTTTATAGAACGATCTGTCGGTGCTAGCATTGCTGACCCAAGCTGAACCTGAATAAATCAAGAGCTGCCCTTTTGACCAGGTCCATGTCGGGTCCTTCTCGGTTCCAACCTAAACCAGTCAGAGTTGTACCAATAATTTACAGCCTTTTTGTGCTCCCTTTTAATGTTTTAGAATCCTGTACATTTGTAAACCTGCCAACAGCTAACGTGCACCGACTATCACGTGCGCCTCACGCGCGTCAATGTCTCCAACTTCTTCCCGTAGGTGTTATTGTCAGACACTGACACGATCCGAACTACCCGTCTGAAAAAGTTGAAAGAACGGGAAATAGTTCTTCTTTAAAAAATCATATTAGAGAGCCCCTATTTTTCTTGAAATATCTATCTTGCCACTTTAATTCTGTAGGCTGTAGCCGTTGACAGTATCCATCTCGTATCTCTCTTATACAGCTGAAGGTCGTTTATTTTTCTCTTTTTTGATTAATTAAGGTTGAAGAAATTATTGTTTAGCTATTAAAAGAAATATAACAGATTGTATGCAGGAAGTGTTTGGATAACAAGCGAAGAAGGTCCCACGTGTTTATTGGGAATAAAATATCCCTTGGTTCTAGGGCTGGCAATTTAAACCCGGCCGGATGAACCTGCTTGGTTTAAATCAGGCTTAGGCCCATTTTTTGGCCAGCATAAAAACCCAAAATACTTAGGATCAGGCTTGTACTATGCATGTATAAGCCTGGCTCGGTCCGACCCGATTTTTATTTTCATTAATATGTATTTAACAGATTTAAGGTTATTTCATCATATTCCTAATTAATTCTATGATTTTTTTTTGTTTTTTTTAAAGTGTTGAAAAATTTGTTACAAAATTTGTAAATATAGATAAATATAAAGATAATATGAATTTTTTATTAATAAAATAATAAAAAATGTCATAAAAATTCAAGAATCAGACTTAATCAGGCCGAGCTTGGGCATTTCATGTTAATACAGGGCCAGGCTCAAGCCTCATTCTTAGGCTTGAAAACTGGACAGGGCAAACTTGAGAATGCATAATATCTCTTATACCCTATGTTGAGCCCGACAAAATGCCTTGGTCTCGTTTGGATGTCAAGATTGTGCCCGAAGTTGTGAAAAAAGGAACTTTCCCGAATGAACCTCTTGTTCTCGGATTTAATCTATGTATTTGTGTCTAAAATTGTCTTCTGATTTAAACTCTCATTGGACCTTCCTCTTCTATATATCATCTATAATCCCCTACTTTCCCTTATTCCCTTTCTTCTTGTGGTCTCACAAGCTACTTATAAAAGTACTAAAATTAATTGCATCAAGATTATCATTCTATATTAATTTTCATATGCTTATTAATTTTTATACGCTTATTAAATAGTGATGATTATTAAATATCATTCTAACTCCTATATTATATATTTGATTCGAATTTGAATTTGGATTCACATGTGTTGAACGATTTATGGATGTAGATTAGTCTTGATCTTCTCCTAATCCGATTAGTTTTCATGTCACATCTTCAGTTTTATGTTTAGGTTGCGTTTGGCCGGCTTGTGCTTATGGATAAGTCGTTCAATGAGAGCACTTATCCACACCAACAATAAAATGCTTATTTGAAGAAAATAATGTTTGGTAAGTACACTTATTTAAGTGCTCATAAAAGTTTAGGGGTAAAATAGGTATTATAGAAATATTATTAAAGTTTAGAAATAACATTTATTTAAGTGTTTATGAAAGTTTAGGGGTAAAATAAGTATAAAAAATATTACTAAAATTGTGAAATAGCTTAACGCACAAGAGCTTGGGAGAAGCTGCTCTCAGCAGCTTCTCCTTATAGATAGCCTACCTCTAATGCTTATGGGTAAGCACTTACCCATAAGCACTATCAAATACATATTTAATTTAAAAAAATACTTATATAAGCTATAAGTTGCAATAAGTACTTATAGAAGCTAGACGAAACACAGGCTTAGGGACTTTATACGATTTCATTTATTTTTTATTCTCCTTTTATTATTAATATTAAAAGGTATGATCATATGTCTCACCACACTTAGTTACATGGTATACACAAAGTTTTGTTAGGGAACTTTTACATAGGTCATTTTGGCAATACTTTAGCCACCTTATATATATGCATCTTATTTTCAAGGATTATTATCATTATTATTATATTTTATAAAACAAGATTTTAAATTTAAGAGATATCTTATTAACGACATGTAACAAATGTGTTTAGGGCTAAATTTTAATATCTCAAGCGAGGCTAAATAGAAATACATTTAGACAAGTGGTGTTAATGACAGATAAATTACCATTCGTAAAATGCATTTTTTTATTTTTTTTGTCAAAGTAAAATGCATCTCTTATTAGGGGTGTGTTTGGCGTTGCTTCTTCAGCCCCTAAAAGTGATTCCTATACCAAAAAACGTTTCAAATAAATAAATAAGTGTGGTAAACTCAAGTGAAAAGCGATTTCACAAGAGTAACTTCATCCTAATGTTGATTATTTTGAAGCTACTATTCCCTACTTTTGAACTCACGTTTACGAAAATCAGATTGAAGTTTTCATGAAATATGTCTTATGGCCTTAGATGTCCCTTAAAATTTTTTGAAATACCTATTTTATCTATGTTATTGTCATGAATAAAACTCTTACTGAATATAGATTTCTTATTCTACACAAACTTCTCACAAATCTAACTTAATAATCAAGACAATCTCAAAAATAAAAATTAACAAAACAAAGAGATTCGTTTTATTTAACTACTTGATTTGGAAGAGCTTTTTCAAGAGATGTTTACCAAACAACGTTTATTCTCTTATTCTCCTGAAGCAGTTCCCTTAATGCGTTTTATAATAATCAATTCTAAAGGAATCGCTTTTCCTTATAAGAAACAAAGTGAAACACACCTTCTAAGATAGCAAATCCGGCTTTCAAAAATTACTTTCTCATACCAACTTTAGTCAAACTTATTTCTTTTTTTAATCATTTCCTTTAAATAATTTTCACAAAATGGAACGTAAATAATAATAATTAATAAAAGAAGAAACGTACTCGGTTAAATTCTAATAAATACAATCACTTGATAACTGCAAAAGATTTCTCTCTTATAGATTCGATAGTTTGACCCCTACACTACAAGTCAGCATGCTACGTGATTTCTACGATCCCATTACCTACAACGCATGTTCGCCACGTCTTCAAAGATTAATCTACTTTAGCGTTCTGATCAAAATCTAAGCCGTTGGTTGAGCATTATTTTAGTTTTGCCAATGAAACCCTGCCATGTTGGATGGTTCACTGTGAGCTTACTCACAGGTGATTATTAATCAGGAGAGTGAGCTATACGGATTACGAAACTAGAAGATGAAGGGGTAGTTTTGCAATTTATGGAAATTAGAAGGGGTGTTTTAATTGAAGAATTTTATATACAAAAGCGAGTAGCAAAGAGGAGTCCAGCGGTGCATTCATAGGGCATACGTTGTTGGACTTGTCGAGACTTGCTGCCCAAAGAGAAGCTGAAAGAGAAAAAGAAAAGCAGAGAAAGAGAGTCCACTTGAGCTGAAGAACAGAGAGGAACTTAGTTTGATTCAGAAGAACGATCTAGGGTTTCTCGTTCGATTCGAAAGTGAACGGTGTGTCCTCTTTCTCTCTTTCTGTCTCTCAATCGCTTTGTCTACTCTGTTTTTTTGGTACGATTGATGTGGATTTTTTCTGAGGAATTCGGCTGATCTGATATTCGTTAGGAAGATTTCGACATTCGATCTCTCGTTTGAAAGGTTTTGCATCCGAGAATTATCTGAGTTTTATGTAATTCCAGGACTTTGATTGTTTTTTTTTTCGTGGTGGAAATTTAACTTCGACTATTTAAATTGCTCAACCCAGGATTGTTGTGGTGATAGATTTTGATTCTACAATCGTTATAGTTACATTTTTATTTTTTCTATGATTTGAATATATTGAATTTCAGCTTTTGATGAGGATAACGGCATTGAACGGATTTTGTTTTGTTTTGTTTTTTTTTCTTCAAAGAATTTGAATTCATTTTCCGCATTACATGAACAGTTGGACTTCTAATATGAACGTGCATGCTTAATTTCGTGAATGTGCGTATATTCATATAATCACGTTTGTTGGAATATATGCACACGGCAAACAGCTATGTTAAAATCAGAAGCAATTGGTAGAAATTAACTTACATATGTTATATGTGAACGAATAGTCTTGAAATCTCCTTTCTGAACAACTCCACCATGAATCTCTCAGCAAATTTTCCCAAAAAAGATTAGGCGAGAACAGCAAATTCACACATTCAAGGTGTACTGGTATTTGGACGGAAAAGATCTGAGCAGTTAGTTGATAATGCCTTGAACTTTTAAAAATCAGCTGGAGAAATGCCTTCTGGAATAGTGAGTAATATGATTACCTCTTGGATCATAGTACTTAGGCTCAGTTAAGTCCTTGAATAGTTCAAAGTATAGATCATTTGTGCCAAACAGATGCCTTCGTGCAAAAGGTTGGTGAATATGTAGGTGTAGCACCTTAGATGATGAATGGGGAAATGTTTGAGATCTCATCTGAGATGGGTACATCGCCACAGTCTACTCGGTCTTGGTCTAGGCTAAGTTGTTTATACTGTTTTTAGGTTCTCGACACTTAGCAATCTCTTCTCTTTCCTGATCATCCAGATTGGATCCTAAAACTGTGTCATACAACAGTTCATTCTGGAACTCAGTTACTCAGATCTGGTACAGCACTTCATATTAGTGCATATGAAGGGGTAAGAGGTACATTGTTGGAGCTATATCTATGGGTTGCCATGGTCTTCGAACTCTCTATAACACAAGCACAAGACACAGACTTGGGGGAGCGGAAATTTTGTTTATTTATTTTTGGAGCAAATCTTAATTTTATATTCTGTAAAGAATTTCTGTCCAGATGAAGGCTTTGATCCTGGGAAGAACAAAAGGTTTCCAATAACTAGTAGGTAGAGAAGGATGCCAGAGGAAGTTCCGTATCTTGACGAATGATACTGGAGACGGAACTGGTAGAAAATACTCCTCTGGATTATGAATCCAGATCCGGGACTGAAGTTTTAACAATATGTCCTTTAAAAGTTCGAATAAAGTGGCCAACTTGGTAAGATCAACACGTTTGGGTTTTTGTCTAGAAGGGAGGTCCCATACCACCCCTTTCAGAAGATTAAGTATGGATGTGTGACCCTAGATATCTTGTTAGGAGAGAATCCAAAGATATGTGGGAAGCGGGTTGATACAGATGACACCAAAGGTCAGTCCAAAAGAAGATCTGTGTACTAGAACCCAAAATATGTTAACAGAAGGGGGAAAGAAGAAGGTGCCAGACAGAAATTACCTTTTGTGGTGACACAGATTTCATACGTGGTAGATGATTTGGCGAGCCATGCTCAAGTATGTATACTTCTATATGAGCCCATTTCGCATACTAAGTTTCAGTCATAAATGGATCTGCCATATGGCTAAAAGCCCTAAACCTAATGTCTTTCTTTTAAGGAACTCAAAAGATATTCTTCATCAAAAAAAAAAAAGGAACTCAAAAGATAGTGAAATTGACAATTGCAACTTTTTTTTTCATTTATGGTCCCAAGCCCGGGCAGAGGATGGTTGCATTAGGTTTGCAGTTGGCACAAAACTTTACTGAACTCCTTATTACATGGATCCTGAACCATTATTTCAATTTTATGTTGGAGCAGTTCTCTAGAGTTGATGCACTGCTGAGGTGTATGGTTTTTGATAAATTTAGGTGTGGAATAGGGTTTGTGTTGCCAACCTCAACTAATTGGGATAAAGCACTTTGTTGATTGTTGAATGTGTGTATGTAGAGAAAAGACATATTGTGCTAGAGAAATGTTTGTCTCAGTTGATTCCATGCTTGAGGAATACCCCATTCCCAAAGATACCTATATCATCCAATGAATTAGCGAATCGGTTAGCTGAAAGCAGATTTTTAGGTGAGACAATTGACTGCGAAGTTTTTCTCCAAGGGTTGGATTGTAATATAGTTTTGCTGTTTTGTTGGGCTTTTGTTTTTGATTTATCTAAAGTAGCCATGTTTAGGCTGTACCTAGTGTGTTTGTGATGTTGATCTTTGCATATTCTCATCTTTTTAATTATTTGTCCCTTCATGCTTTTAGTGAATACAATTTTTTTTGATCGATGCTTTTAATGAATACAATTGTTACTTATCAACAACAAAAACAAATCTGTTGTTCATCAAGAAAGAAAAGAAGGTTGTCGTAAACTGCTTCTTTAAAGTATTATCCTATCAGGCATCATTCATCATGATACTTGGAACGTACTATGTGAAGGAAATGATACTGCTCGAAGTACATAACTACGGAACAGATACAATACACCAGGCTGGTCTTGCAATTCACGTTGTGTGTTGAAACATATTATGTAAGAGGGAGAATTCTAGAAAGATATTTTAGGATGATTTATCAATCAACATAGTAAAGGGGTAGCCATTGTATTCTTTGAAGTATTATCATACCAGGCATCGTTCATCCTGATACACTGCATTTGCATTGAACTACCTGAACGTTTGGTCAAGTAACATTTTTTGGCCATGCTTGACAATGGATTGGTTTGTGCTTCTTTGGGTTATTATTATTATTGTTACAGTTAAAGTGAAAATATTGAAAATTTAGGGTTATAGAAGGAGAAGAGAAAAAGAGAGATTAGAGATTAGGTTTAGGCAACTTAATCTGCCCCTTCACCATAGCTCATATTTATACTAAAGATGAGAAAGTACAAAAATAACCTTGGACCATAACAGAAAATAACTCAAATAATAATGCCACCATAACACGGGCCCCTCAAGCTGGAGCATATAGATCAAACATGCCCAACTTGGACATTTTTTTTTGATAAATGAAAAAAAAAGAAAAGAAAAAAAAAAGGAGTTAATGGCTTGGTAAGAATATCACCTAGTTGATCATCCGAGCGAACATAAGGAGTTACAATCTGTTTTCTTATCAATAAATCACGAATAAAGTGACAATCAACCTCTATATGTTTTGTGCGTTCGTAGAACACAGGATGTTAGCAATAAAAATAGTGACTTGATTGTCACAATACATTTGCATAGGAGTAGGAACATCATCACCAAGATCCTGAAGTAAAGAACAAACCCATAACATCTCTGAAACAGTATGAGCTATAGCTCTATACTTTGCTTCAGCACTAGAGCGGCCAACAACATTTTGCTTTTTACTGCACCCAGTAGCAAGATTACCCCCAACAAAGGTACAATAGCCAGATGTAGACCGCCTATCAGAACGACTACCGGCCCGGTTAGCATCACTAAAACCTGTTATAGTCAGGGAAACAGAAGGTCGGTATAATAATCTTCGCCCGGGAGCACTCTTAAGATAGTTTAAGATACGACAAACATCATCAAATTGAGGTTGACGTGGAGCATGCATATACTGACCAGCTACTCCAACGGTATAAGTAATGTCAGGGCGAGTAACAGTAAGATAAATTAATCTCCCAACTAGGCGTATATATCGATCTATGTCAACAAATAGTTCCCTTTTCTCACTGTTAAGTTTAACAGTGGAGTCCATGGGAGTATCAACAGGCCGAGCACCTAATAAACCAGTCTCAGATAGAAGATCAAGCACGCACTTTCTTTAAGATAGAGAGAGGCCCTGACGAGAGCAAGCAACCTCAATCCCAAGGAAATAGCGAAGAACACCCCCAAGTCTTTAGTATGGAATTGCTTACTCAAATCTCTTTTCAAATCAGCAATGCCTGGGGAGTCACTCCCAGAGATAATAATGTCGTCTACATACCAAATGTCTTTTCGAATCAGCAATGCTTGTGGAGTCACTCTCAGAGATAATAATGTCATCAACATATACTATCAAGGCAATAGTGCCAACAGAAGAGTGATGAACAAAGACAGAAGGGTCAAAGGTAGAATGCTTGAAACCATAATCAAGCACAACTCTCCCAATATTTGTGTAATGTGCGGGAGGAATAGCGAATCGGTGGATCATTTGTTTCTTTATTGTGGGGTGGTGGGTTGGATTTGGGGGTACTTTATTGAGCAAGTGGAGATTGATTGGGTAAGGGTTATGCCCCAACGGGTTCAGGTGTTATTGGAACAATGGAGATTTTCTAGATTGGGGAAGCGGGGGAAGATGATGTATGCAGCCATTTTTCATGCAGTTTTATGGAACATTTGGGAGGAGTGGAATAGGAGGATTTTTTAGGATGGAGCCTCAAGCATTTAGAGTATTATTAACACATGCAACTTTTTAGTCGCTTCATGGATGGTCGTTCGGCCCGAGTTCCGAAGCGTATCCATAGATGATATCACCAGACACTGAGCATCCATCATCCACATAGCACCTTTGAGAGTTCAGGCTAGAGCTAGTTGGGTTCCCCCTATGGTAGGATTTCTCAAAATGAATTTTGATGGTTCTTCTGTCAGGAACCCTGCCCCTTCAGGAGTAGGGGGAGTTTTCAGAGGTTCAGAGGGGCAGATTTTGCATATCTATTCGGGACCTATTGGTGAGGGGGATTTTACTTGAGTAGAGTTACATGCTATAGTGGCGGGATTGAAGGAGGCAATAGCACAATGTTATAGTCACATAGAGGTGGAGGAGGACTCTTTATCAGTCATTTCGTGGTTGGAGGCGAATGAGAAGCCTTGGCGCTACGACCATGTAATATGTTTAGCTCGTTTCCTTTGTTCTGAGAGGCTAGTTTCTTTCAGGCATATCCCTAGGTCAGGGAACCAAATGGCGGACGCACTAGCTAGAGAGGGGGTGATGAGGGTGGAATTTTATTCGGGACTTCCTGTTGAGGAGTTGATTTTAAAGGAGTGAGTGGATGTGTTCTTGTATTTTTTGTGTGACCGGCTTGCCTATTGTATATTTTATTTGTTGCTGTTTTGTTCACCTTTGTTGATCATGTACATAGTTTACACTCTTTGATGATTAATAAAATGTTCATTTAATTATAAAAAACTTTTTTTCTCTTACAAATTAAGCCACAGGGAAACATTTTTTTCCTCTTCTTTTGAGACTTCTTTATTACTTCAATAAATTAATAAATAAATTTTATCATATGCTGGTGTTAAATAATGAAGTTTAAGCCAAGTTATTAGATTATGTAAATTATATTATAGAATGTATAAGTAAACTCTTATTTTAATAATTAATATTAATATTAATATATAAGTGAATTCCTATTTTAATAATTAATATTACACTATAAAATATATAAAAAATTTATAATTTAGTAGATATGAGATATTTCTTAGATATCCACTATGGAACCAAGTTTGTTCTTCAAAACATTATTTAATATTAAGATAAAAGTCAAAAATTAGTTATTAGATAGTCAACTGTATATTTCTGGAGCGACTAATGGTAAATGAATGTTTTGTAATTACATTTTTAGATTGCACTATTG
This sequence comes from Pachysandra terminalis, assembly GCA_031762675.1. NCBI lineage: Eukaryota > Viridiplantae > Streptophyta > Magnoliopsida > Buxales > Buxaceae > Pachysandra > Pachysandra terminalis. The sequence continues at coordinate 3,952 of JAUPMG010300905.1, read as the reverse complement.
CATTGGGACATGCTCCCTTAGGTATATTTTACTCACATTTTCCTTTATATAGTCTTTCTTTTTGAAATTATATTTGTCATTATTGAATGAGGTCAAAGAAGGAGGCCTTTCATGGGTTTGTCTCCTCAGGTGTGCCCTATGTGTTTGACCTATGGGGTATCAATGGATCACTTATTTGTGGGATTTGTATTTGCTGATCAGGTGTGGAAATTTTTCCTATCGTCTATTGGTATTGTCTAGGCTTGTCCGAGTACGGTTAGAAATTTGATGATCCAGTGGGAGTTTCCTGTTTTAGGGAAGAAAGGCCAGATCATGTACAGAGTTGTTTATTTTGCTGTCCTTTGGGAAATTTGGTGGGAGAGAAATAGCAGGATCTTTGAAGGGACGAGTAAGGGTGCTGAGGCTACTATCGACTCAATCATGAGTATGGTTGCTTCTTGGCTGAACATTCTTCCTGTGTTCAGAGAGGTAGTGTGGACAGATTTGTTGAGATGTTGGGCTACTGTGGTCTACCTTTAGGCCTTGATGAGTTTTTCTTTGACTCCCTTTGGTTCCCTACCTTGGAGAACTTTTGAGTTGTGTTTGGGCTTTAGTTGCCAGTGCTGTATAGCTTTTTCTATTTGTTTTTGTTTGTCCCTGCTGTAACCTCCTTTTTTATTCTAATATATTATCCTGGGTTATTGATAAAAAAAAAATGAGGTCACATGTATGCATGCAACTGCCATGGTACCTTTCTTTTCATTAGCTTCAGATATGGAAGCTTTAATTCCTGGTTCCGGATGACATGTATCATTCAGAACCGGTGTTTCTTGGATGTCTTCTTCAAGAAGGTTGAATGATTTGGATTTTAGTGACATTGCAGAATTATTGATTTGTCTGAGCATTAGTTATTTTTCCAGCTCAGAACCTGACTGAAGATGGTGGATTTGGGATTCTAAGGTTGTCTTCTCTGTCCGTTCTTTCTTCAATTATTTGTTCGAGGAACATGATTTCCCATTCTATATAGGCCCCTTCAGACAAGCTGCTTATGGTAGATTTTCTCATTTTTAGAAATTAGTATCTGCCCAATAAATGTGTGTTAGGAAGGAGGTTCCAAAGTTAATCAATCATCTAGTTGTTCATTGTAGCTTCTTTTCTAAGACATAAGGAGTTATATCGGAGATGTTTCAGTTGGCTTGGATTATCTAATCTATACTCACTAGTGCGTTCATTAGTGGAAGATTATTGCCAAGAATCAAAGACACCATAGACTTTGGATGTTTTGTCCCTTTGCCATTGGCTGGGCACTTTGGAGATAGTGTAATAGCAGAATTTTTTATGACGAGTAGGTTAATGTGTCGAATGTCTAGATGCGGGCGCTGTGGCTGATTTTCATTAAGGCATTTAGTAGACGGTGTAAATTCTTTTTGTTTTTTTTTTCTTGGTTTTTTTTTTCTTCAAATTTTCAACGTTTTAATTATCAACCCATACCGTTACGTATCAGTTGAGTCATATTGGTTTCGAGGGTGGCCGATACGAATCTAATGGTAAAGATATCGGCCGATACATGTCAAGGTGCCTTATTTTTTAATGGTATCAGCTGATACGTATTGGGTGTCGGCCAATATGGACCAATACGTATCAGTTTTGGAAGGACCCGTATCCGATACGTTAAACCTTGATTTTATTATTATTCTTTTTTATAACTTGGCTAATTGTTTTTCTGGCTAGTCTTGATGTTAGACATGGGGTTTGCCTGTTAATATAATTAATATATCATATTTTCTTTTATGCTAGAAAAGTGATTTGGGCGCCTTTCAGTATCATAACCCAATCATTGTTTATCATTTTCATCTTTTTAGAGATATGTTTTTCGGCCATGAAAGCATACTAATTATACATCTTGCTCTTTAATACATTCTTCGTGTTCTATACATGACTTGGAGGCTCATGTTTGCATGTTCAACCTTGTGAGTTTTTAAGCTCAAGTTTGCATGTTCAACCATGGGACTTTTGAAGTTTTACATGACTTGGAGGCTCATGTTTGCATGTTCAACCTTGTGATTTTTTAAGGTCAAGTTTGCATGTTCAACCATGGGACTTTTGAAGTTTAGATGCTGCCATGGAAGTTTCAAAGTAAGCTTTTGTATCTTACTAGTAGCACGGTTGGTTCTGCATTTCCATGAGTCATTTACTTAAGAGTACATTACAATAAGCGCTTAGGCCATGTTTGGCATTCATTCTGGATCAGAAACTCATTCTAGAAGACCAGAACCAGTTCCTCGAACTTGTTTGGGAATTACTTTTGATGTGTTTGGGTAACATGTAGGAGAATGAGTTTAAGCTTAAAACCCACATTTAGTTGAAAAATAAATAAAAATTAGTTTCAGTAAATTTTGTCATATGTACAAGTTTGCCACCATATAGAAAATATTGTCGTATTTACAAGTTTGGCTCCACATAAAAAGGATTGTCATTTTTACAAGTTTTCCACCTCTTAAAAGAGATTGTCATATTTTCAAGTTTGGCGGAGCAAAAAGAAATGATTGTCTTAGTTATAAGTTTGCCACTGTAAAAGACAAAACTCATTCCCATAATCCAAAATCGAAGTCAGGGGTGATTCCATGGGAATGAGCTTTTTCTCATTCTCTGCTAACCGAATGCTTGTCTATCTATGAGAATTCATGCCACTATCTGGAACTCATTCCAAGCAATTGAATGATTTCCCAGAATGATCAACAAACGAGGCCTTATTATATTATGGTTAATGGTAATATTATTAGCTCATCAACATATTGTTTTTAATTTGAACTTTGAAGTCGAAGTATTGCCTGTATTGCTTAGGTACTACTTTACCTCTAGCACCTGCCGTTATCACGAACACGCACTAGTAATGAATACACTCGCTTAAGATTGAAAAAATACTAGAAAGCTTAAATCACTTTTTTTGATCGATAGAAAGCTTAATTCACTTTATCTCTTTATTTCTTCATTTCTATCACTAAGTTACTAGACTCATTTATTCTTAAATGTTTATTGCATTTATTACTACTTTAGTTTAAACTCTTATTTACCTCCTATTTGTTCTGCACTTACATTGTCTTATCCATGAATCAATCTTTGAATGCCTTTCATTTTTATAAATTTGATATAAATTAAATAAATTTTGGACTTCTAGCATTGTCTTTGCGGCACCTAGAAAACTCCTTTTGCCTATGAGTTTTCTGGATGTGTTTAGATCCATATATATTTACTCTGCTTTAACAAAATGACCTCTGGTGTCTTAGGATAGCTTCCTTGACCTCCTAAAATTGGGTTAATCAACACTGGGATACCGTTAATATTTTTGAATAATAAATTCAAGCGTTCTGTAATTATTTAGTCTTTTTCCAATTTACAGAGATTTCAGGCTGTTTATATATTTTATTCTTAATTGCTTATTAACATTCTATTCATTTTTTTAAAATTTCTTTTGCTGCTTAAATTGTCAGGCTATTTTTACGTGATCTTGTACAAATTTGCAAATTCCCATCTGAAACTTTCATTTATCAGCATGTTAGTTTTTCTCTGTACTTGCGTCATGTTATTTGGTTGTTTCCTGCTTGCTATGTCATTTCCTTCTCAACTTTGCATTTTTCTTCCTATTGCATTGTTGTTTTCTCATCAACTACATTGTTTCTGAATCGGTGGTTAAATTTACAGGAGGGGAGGAGTCTTTAAAACTTCCAAGGGCTTGCATGGGCAAGAAAGATGTTTTAAGTAACCTCGCATATTTTATATGGAGATACAAACTGGATCAAATCTATTGAATCTGAATGAAAACCAAGGTTTGCGGGCTGTTTTGCATTAATGCAACAAAAATCATTTCTTTAATGGTATTGTTTATGAACATGTGTATGGTGATGCATCCAGTGCTGTACCATGGATATTTCTGCTCGTACATCCTGCTGGCACATCTTTTCATCTCAATGCT
>JAUPMG010300894.1:0-16863 GCA_031762675.1 Pachysandra terminalis | reverse complement strand
AAATAATTCTCAAAATACCTGAAGTCTATCTCGAATAGAACTTCAAGATTCTTAATGATTATTTTCACAATAATTCTTCCAAATCTCAAAATGGGCTTTCGAAATATATAATCTGTTACATGATGCCAAGTGGCATATTCTAATTGAGACAATTTGATTTTTAAATCAAATATCATCATTAGGCCCCTGCATCTATCACGTGTTGATTAGATGTGTTGTAAGAGCAACATTAGAAGACAAACGCATTAAATGCATTATAGGCGTAACAGTAAATCGTCACTGCATCATTTCGTGTTCAACCCTTATTGCACTAAATACCATGCTGAAGTGTAATTCGGGTATTGTTCAGCGTATGCAACGCTTAGGAACCCGAGAGAAAAGCGTTTGAAATTCTAATAATTTCAAATTCAAATGAGTATAAAAGAAAGAACATATTTAAATATCAACTTACCTCGATCATAATACTTTATGTGCTTATCCTTTGTTCTTTCTTTGCAAAATACTTTACTTTGTTCTTTCCTTTGCTAATTCAACAAAATGGCTCCTAGAGGTAAAGGCAAATCTGTTAGCAAGCCAAAGAAAACCATTGTAGTTCCTGATCAAAAGTGTGTTGAAACGCATAATGAACTATTTTGGGATCCTTCGAATGGATTTGTTCCACCTATTGGTATAGATGAGAAAGATCTGGTAACTCCTTATCTTGATTCTTCTGAGATTTCTACAAATACTAACCGCTTCCGATTGATTCCTTACTTTAGAATTGCTAGAGGCGATTATCCTTTTCCTTCTATATCTTTCAAACTTCATTTCGGTCCTCCTACTGGTTGGGGTTCCTAGTGTAGAAATATTCTTGCTAATCCCATCTATGAAGCGAAATTAAAAAATGCTAGAATTTTAATGTTATTCGAGCATCTCTTCTATAAATTTCTCATGATAATGAAGCTATCAAAGCTCTTGTCCTTCGATGGAATCCTCAAACCCATACATTTATTACTGCATTTGGAGAAATAACTCCTACTTTAGAAGATGTTAGGGTTCTCTGCAACTTATCGATTCTTAGTAAAGGTCATCCAGTTATCATTCTTTCTTATAAGGAGCAGACAATTCATAATGACCTTATCAATGGTTTAGAGCTTTCCAGGAAGAAAACAATATTAAAGAAGAATGTCGATGATGGCAGTGGATCCAGAGTAACATTGAATGGATGGATCCGCTACGTTTGGAGGGAAGAATATTTGAAAAAAGGGTCCAATATTCTTACTATTGTTCTTGGCGAAGGTAGAAAATCCAATATTTATTTCGAGGCCTTCATTGTTGCTTAGTTGTCTCATTTAGTATTGGCGGAACATCCGTGTGATAAAATTCATGAGATGGTTTTCGCCCTTGCCATTCGATTGGCTTAAGGAAATGAAATTTCTTTAGCTCCTTTTTTAGGCAATTTATACGAAAGTCTTGATTTGATAGCAGAAGATCAAGCTAGATCGAGAGGAGGTCGAGTAGTTGAAACAGTTGTTGATTCTATTTTCCTCCAACTTTTTCTATGGGAACGTTACCCCAACTATGCTCCAGTTTTGATCAACGAAGACTCTATTATTCGAGTTGTGGATAGGCCACATCCTCGAGCTGCATTTTGGGCACTTCATCCTCCGAATTCACAAGTTGCTTTTATTGATGTACTTGATAAAGATCATGAATTCAAATATAAGCCCTATACTCGAAGAATTATCAGTGCAGATCAACTTGTCTTTGGTTCGAAGGATATTTTCTTAAAGGTTGCTGCATTTTCTGTCCTTCCCAAAGATTCTTAGGTGTACTTAATTTCTATTTATCCCGGCCATGTTCTTGGAATGGTAGAAGGAGATGTTGTTAGCTTTCCATTACCATCCTCATCGAGTTATGAGACAATTCGAATTGAATCAAATACTCCCAATTCTGACCTCAACAGTTGTTCCACACCCAAGTGATGCTTGTCGAAGGTATTCTCTTCAATACATTTCTGATTGTGGTTGGATGTTTTCTGAAGTTCTCAGGTTATTCCTTCGAGGAAAGGTGGAGTGTCTAAATCTTGACTTGAGTTTTCGCAGCAGTTGCTCTTAGAATTTGACACATTCATGAAAGGAAAAGTTGTACTTACTTGCCAGAATATTTTTAAGAAAGACACTAGGTTGAAATCTCTTGGGTCGAATTGTGCTCCTTCAAGAGACATTTCAAAGCCTAGGCATTACGAATATTATCCGAACTCTTCTATCCGAATACAAGGTCCTTCATCTGTCATTACTGCTGAAGATGAACAAATAGATAAGGATGAATCATTGGTTCGTCCTCTGAGGCAAACTCGTTTGAAGAAGAACAAGAATATTCTAAGTGATGATTCTCCTTCCAAAGCAAAGATCGTGCCTAAAGGCAAAGGTGTTTCATCTTCGAAGACAACTTCTCCAAGTAACTATTTCTTTTCGAGATTATTCTTCGAAACCTTTTACATTAAAATATTTTATACTCATTGTTTATATCCCCTTTTATCTGCAAAAAAAAAAAAAGAATAAAAGAATTGCGTAGACCGAAACCTCTTCTCGTGGTAGCAGAAATAACAGAAATTTCCAAAGCTAAGAGTTCATTATCCCTGGTAATTATTCCTTCTCATATACATATGTATCATATACATATATATTCTATTTCACAATGTTTCTTATACTTCGAATATTGTAGCATTTTGCATAGGATTTCCAAGAGCTTTCGGAAGAGTAAGTAGATGTTGTCCTTTCCCCCGACTACTTAAAGCAACACAAGAAAGTTGTTGAAATGGTTGTTACAACCATTAGGCAAAAGAGGGGTTTGGACAAAGCTGGATTAACCGATGTTACATCCATGCCTTTCGATGCTTTATTGAATGAGATTTTAATTTATAGAGCTCAGGACAAAGCAACAAAAGAAGTTCAGACAGAAGAACAATTACTTGCTCAACATAAAAAATCCAAGGTTTCAATTCAAACTTCAGATTCTAAAGAAAAGGATGATGAAAGAGAGAAAGAAGAGGAATCCAAAACTGAAGAGGAATCAGAAGATTAAGAAAGTGAAGAAGAGGAAATAGAGGAAGAAGAAAAAGAGGATGAAGAGCAACAGTATGTTCCTGATGTTGTTCGAACTAATGAAGAATAAGAACAAAATTTGCCTCCGGCTTCAAACCCTCTTCCAGTAGCCCCCTATTCTTCATCTATGACCGAAATACCGACTGTTATTAGATCTTCTCACACTACCACTCCTGTCATAGATGTTGACAATGATCAATTACCCCTTTCACAAAGACTTGATCCAAAAGCTTCAAATATTGTTGATTCAACCATCGTCAAATCAGACACTGAAGTTCCGGTTGAAAATTTGAAGGAAAAAGCTGTGAATGCTATTGATTCGAAAATTGCAGCCTCTATTGAAGTGCCCCTTTTTGGACTCTCTTCTGCTGGTGAGATTTCTACAAATCTGGTTCCTTTGTCTTCTGTTTTAACTTCAGTTTCAGCTACAACAGTTACTTGTTCAGGGATTTCGGCTTTCCCTGTTTATACTGCTTCAACCATTGCTACTACCACAAGTTAATCAAATGTTGAAGCTCCTTCTTCTTCAAGTTCTTCGAGAATCAATCTTCGAAAAAGAAAGAGGTCTGAGTTTGCCTTTACTCAGATTATTTTATAAGAAGGGACATATATGATTTTTTTCACGTATGTCTGAGCTGATGGATGCCATTTTTGAAGCATTCGGAGATATTTTTGACAAGGTTCGAGTTCCTTCTTTGTATATAGGAAGTGCAAGATATCAAGATTTGTGTGCTCTTCTTGAAAAAATGTCAGACAAAACTCTTGGCTCCTTGTCTCCAGAAGATCTCAAGAGTTAGAAGACTCTTCTTTTGAGTATTGAAAATTTGGGTTTGAATATTGAATGGTTGAAAATTCATTTCACCAATCTAGAGAAGACTCTTTCCTGTTTTCAAGAGAGCACAACTCGAAATTCAAAAGAATCAAACTCTTGAGCAACTCGGTGCTAATTCTCAAGAATTAGAGGAGAAGAAGAAAGAGGTAGCTGTTATCAGAAAATCTCTTGAAGATAAAGAAAAGGAAGTTGAAGGTCTTGAACAATATGTTCAATTGTTAAAGACATAGACAGAAGACAGATCCAAGAAAATTTCTAAAGTTTCGAATATAATTGTAACATCACATATTTTTCCAAAGGAAATATACTCTCAAGATTGATATCAATCAAAAATTTCCTTCCATACATGATTTTTCTTTACAATTTCCTTTTACAAATAATAATGTTTTAGCCACTTTCCATTGACTAACTCTTATTGTGCATTTTCTTCAAGTAAAATAATTTTGTAATAACCTGAAGAATAGCTTCAATGATTTCGAAAGGTCCATCCCACCTTTGTGAGAACTTAGGTTTAATAGTATTGCTTCTCTCGTAAAATGAGGCTCGAAATACTAAGTCACCCACTTGGAAATCTCGGGGAGATACCCTCTTTTGATAGGCTTTTGAAATGACTTGATGATACTGCAAATTATTTGCCAATGCGTGTTGCCGTTTCTCACCCAAGTCATTTATCTGTTGCATTCGAATTGCAACTAAATCATGTGTGTCACAATCCATCTCAGCAGCTTGAAGTATTCTGGCTGAAGAGATTTGTAATTCGACAAGTAGAGTTGCTTCCATTCCATACACTAATAAAAAGGGAGTGGCTTTAGTAGCTCGATACTTAAATACCCGGTATGCCCATAACACATCAAACAAGTGTTCATGCTATTGAGTAGGATGATCATAAGTTAATTTTCTTAACAATCTGATCAATGTCTTGTTCGTAGCTTCTGCTTGCGCATTGCCTTGAGGATAATATCGAGTTGATTTGTTGTGTATGATATTATGTCTTGCAAGTATCTCTCGAACTAGACGGTTTATGAATGAGGAGCCATTATCCATAATGATTCTTCGAGGCACTCCTCGAGAAATAAGATATTCTTTAACAAACTGAGATACAACAGCCCCTGTTGCTCTCTTCAGGGCAATAGCTTTTACCCACTTGGTGAAATATTCAGTGGCCACCAAGATCCATGCATGTTCTCTTCTACTGTGAGTATTGATTGGTCCAATCGAATCCAACCCCCTAGTATGGAATAGCTATGGAGTGATAATAGACTGCATGCTTCGAGGATGTTGTCTTGGCATATTTCATTTTATTTGACACCTCGAACATTTCTTAGCATATTCAAATGCATCCTCCTTTATAGAAGGCCAATAATATCCCATATCTCGAACTTGCTCATATAGCTTTCTTTTCCCTTGATGAGCTCCACATTTTCCTGAATGTACTTCTCGAAGTACAATTGCTGCTTCTTGTGGATCAAGACATCTGAATAACTTCTCATCCGTATTTATTCGAAATAGATAATCTTCTTGAAAGCGAAAATGCGCAGCTCTTCTTCGAATTCTGTGAGCTTCATATGCATTATTAGGTAAAAAGTCATCCCTCAAAAATTAAATGAATGATCTTTCTAGTCTTCTTCTGCAAAGATAGGACATCCCTCCATGATATCAAGTATGCTTTAACAACTAATGCAGTTTCTTTGTAATTTCGAAGAGTCCAAAGACATAGTTGGCCAATAGACTCCAAATCTTTGTAGACTTCTATACAAAGGAATTGAATCTGAAATTCCACAGGGCTTCTCATGGATGTCATTGAGAATCTGCAATGCCTCTTCGTTTCGAGCACATCAAAGTAATATTCCATTCGAAGCCTTGAAATATAAAATATGACCAACTTCAACAAAATTTACTAATTTTCGAATGGGAATTTCAAAAATTGTTGTTGAATGTTTGAGTTGATGTAAAATAGCATGCCTCCGATCATTTGAAGAGACATCTTCTTGTTCAATTTCAAGATCTATTGTTACTGGCATGATCTTTCAAATAATCTCAATTTGCTGGGAATCCTCATTCAAACTTAGCCTACTTCCCAAATTAGCCAAAATATCTGCTTGGTGATTTTTGGCTCTTGGAATATGCATCAAGACACATTCATCGAATTTACTCATCAATGACCGAATTGTTGTTCTGTATGGAACCAACTCCTGTTCCTTAACAACAAAATCCTCATTAATCTAAGAAATGATGACTTTCGAATCTCCAAATATTCTCAATCTCTGCATACCCATCTGTTTCACCATAAAACGCCCAATAATTAGAGCTTCATATTCTGCTCTATTATTGGAAACAAGAAATTCAGCCTGAAGGAATAATACAGATGTTGCCCATCATTTGAAGTGAACTCAATCCCAGCCCCTCCTCCATTTGAATTCAATGATCCATCAAATTTCATATGTCACTCTTGATCTTCAACAGAAACAACTTCGAATTTAGGTAATTCTTCATCTTACACTTTCGAAAAGGCTGGGAGCAAATCAGCTACTGCATATCCCTTAATTACTTTAGGCGTTTCACAAGAAATATCGAATTCTGATAATTGCAACAACCATTTTGTATATCCTCCAAGTAATACAAGCTGCGATAACAAATATCTTATGGGATTCGAGCACGTAACAAGAATAGTTGGACATACTAGAAGGTAATGCCTCAACTTTCGAGTCACATGATATAAGGCAAGACAAAATTTATCCACCTGAGAGTACCTTACTTCTACTCATCACAAGAGTCTGCTGATATAGTATACAGGCTTCTCAATTCCTTGATCATCTTCTTGAGCTAATAATCCTCCAATAGCATCATCTGAAGTGGCTAAATACATTCGAAGTGGTTTCCCTGGAACTGGTGCAACCATGGTGTGAGGATGTTTCAATAAAATCTTCATATTTTCAAAGGCTTGCTGACATTCCAGAGTCCATATGAATTCTGATCCTTTTCGAAGTAGCACTAAGAAAATGAGATATATATGCTAAAAGTCCTAGAACAAACCTTCGAATGTATGAAACTCTTCCCAGAAAATACTTTAACTGCTTCTGATTTGTAGGAGGAGTCATTTCGAGAATTACTTTTGACTTTGTGGGATCTAAGTCAATTCCTTGTCAATGAACAACAAAACCAAGGAATTTTCTAGCAGTAACCCCAAACGCGCACTTAGCAGGGTTCATTCTATACTTGAATTGTCTGCAACGTTAGAATACCCTCTACAATACTTCGAGATGTTGAGAGCGCTCCTTATATTTCACAACAATATCATCCACATAGTCTTTAACTTCTTTATGCATCATATCATGAAAGATAGTGGTCATTGCTCGCTGATAGGTTGCTCCAGCATTCTTCAATCCAAAAGGCATCACAGTATAATGAAATTACCTAAAATAATTCGAAATGTTGTATGTTGAGCGTCCATATGGTGCATCTTGATCTGATTATAGCCACTATAACCATCCATGAAAGAAAACATTTCATGTCCTGCTGTAGCATCAATAAGAAGTTCCATGTTTGGCAATGAAAATTCATCCTTGGGGCTTGCTTTGTTGAGATCTCGAAAATCAACACAACACCTGATCTGTCCATTCTACTTCTTCACAGGCACAACATTTTCCAACCAAGTGGGATGTTGTATTAGTTTAATGAAACAAACCTTTAAAAGTTTTTCTATTTCGGCTTTAATTTGCAACTATATCTCAGGCTTGAAGGTTCGAAAAGACTGCTTAACAATCTATATGTCGGAGGATAAATGCAATCTATGTGCGACTAATTGAGGATCTAACCCACACATATCATTGTAGCACCAAGCAAAGACATCTTTATTGATTTTCAAAAATTTTACAAGTGAGGATCTAACCCACACATATCAGGTGCTTCTTGAATCTTGTGTTGTACTCCGAATATCCCAGCAATGGATGGGATGTCATCGCTATCCTCATCACTTGGGATTTCAACATGATATGCTTTAGGTTCTTTCTCTTTGATGGTTATCCCTTTCGAGACAGCCTTCAAAAGAGAGTCTTCTTGTCCTTTCTGATCTGATTCAGACCAAAGACGATATATGATTCAACCCTCAGGTGTAACAACTTGAGTACAACTAGCTTTCGAAGATAGTTGTTCAATAGTTGTCTCAAACGCATCTTGTTTTTTCTTTAATTCTTTCTTTTCTCTTCTTTTTCTTGTTCTTTCTTCTTTGACCCTCCTTTTCGAAGGTCCAGACTCTGATATAAACTTATCAGGATTGGCCTGAAGTGTTGGCCATGCTGAAAGAGATATCCCTCGAGGAAAGGAAACCTGGCATTCACCAGCTGATGCAAGTTCATCATACTCGGCAACATCCATGAAGTGAACTTCGAGTTGGTCGAATGGGCAAGGATCAGCAACAAGTCGTACCATCTTCCCATTTCGAATTCCTTTATAACACTGATGATAAGTTGAAGGAACGAGCTTGCATCTGTGTATCCAAGGTTGTCCTAACAGAATATGATATGTTGGCTCGCTGTCCAACACATGGAACAAAGTTGGATATCTGTATGGTCCAACTTGTAATTCGAGGGCCACATGACCCAAAGCATATTGGCTTCGAGCGTCGAAATCGTAAATTTTCATCACCTGAGGGATCACCCTTTCTGATGATACTTCAATAGCCATCAAAATGCCTATTGGAATAATATTCAAAGAAGATCCCACGTCTACTAGAGATGTTCAAATATCCACACCCTATAAAATAGAATTCAAGTACAGGGCCCTTCCATGGTTTTCATACGAAACCATCATGTCCTCTGGTCCGAAAGTTATCAGACCTTTTTTCTGAGACAGCAGTGGCACATTCCTCCTCTGCTTCCCGCAATGACAGCCTCTGAGCATAAACTCGAATAGCTATCTAATCAGATTTCAAAAAGCCTATTTCTTTCATGCTCTCCTAAAATCTTTGATATTTCAGCAGGTCTATCCTCGGAGGATAGTCAATAGCCTTTGTCACCTCCGAAACAATGACATTCACAGCATGCCCTTTACCCATATGATTGGGCAAATGATTAGTGTGAACTGTTTCAGGCTGCAGTTCAATCTCTCCAAGCTTTACTCGAAGATAATACAATCTTCTCATAGAATAGCAATCATAGGTGCTATGACCTACATACTGATGATACTTGCAAAATTTTGGATTACTCTGATCCGTTGCTGATGGTGTCTTCTTCAGGACAGGAATTTGTACACGATCATCCTTCACCCAATTGTCAAACAGGATACTGAATTGTGTTGGTGTACAATCTTGTTGAGGTGGAGGATCTCCAGAATCTCGAGAACCCTTATTCTCATTCTTCTTTGACTTCTTCGAGGGACTATCCTCAACCAGAATAGTCTCATTTCTTCTTCTTTCATTCTTCTTAGAAATGCTAGGCATCGAAACACTGAGTTTTCAAGCTGTATCATATATCCTAATGGAACTTGTGATTCCCAAATTCTCCAAGTGAAGTCTGTATTCAGGAAAAATTCCAATAATACAGTATTTGACTGATTGGTCCTCAGCCACCGTCTCTGTACAGGACATCACTAAATCTCGAAACCGCTTGACATATTCAACAAGGCCCTAAGAATGGCCTTGGTGCTCTCTACTCAAGTCGATTATAGGGTATACTTCATCAATGACATAGAATTTCTTATGGAAAAGTGCAGCCATATCCTCCTAAGTATCCACAGAACCTGGTTTGAGATTATTATACCAAGTATAGGCTTTTTCTAACAAGGACTTCGAAAACTCCCTCAAACGAAGATCATTATTCAAAGCATGAGCCCCAAAAGCCTCAATAAAGCAACTTATGTGCTCCTTCACATTTCCCTTTTGGCAAGTGAACTTAGGAAATTTCGGACTCGCATAATCCTTCGAATAGGGCTTGCTCAAGAATGAAATAGGATATAGTGGACCGTAGTCGTTGTTGACCCATTCAGGATCTCGAGTTTGTAACTTCTTCAGAAGTGATTCTACTTCCTTAAGGGTAGCAAAATGAGGAGTAGAAGATGGTAATGCTGATGGAATAGTTGGTGGAGCAGCTGTTGTGGTAGAATTACCTGTGGAGGCAAAATACCAGAAAGATTCTCGAAAACAGGCCTGATGAGTTCCTCTCTCGAAATGCTGGTGGTTGTGACTGGTTGTGGTAAAGATGGTGTGCATTCTGCTTGAGATGCGGCTTGTGCTGCAGTTGCAGCCTATCTGGCCAAGACAGCCATCAATTACTGATGCATCACAGCCATATTCTCCAACATGGAAATGACTATGGCATTGTCATTGGGTGGTGGAGCATTCAAAGATGAAGGCACAGATGCTGGTGGAATAATAACAGGATCAGTTGTAGGAACAACATTCACAGGGTCTATAAGAAGATCCTAAGTTCCAGTAGTATTGTTGTGTAACAGCCTGAATTTTTATTATGCATGCTTGTTTTAGTGAACCATTATGATGCTTAATTTCTTTTGTTTGGATTAACCACTGGGTTAATCCTACCGTGCGATCAGTTGTGAGTTCGCCTTATTAATTTGGGTACACACCCTAGCTGGACCCCTTTTATATTTGTGATGTGTGGCATGGATTCATTTGAACCTTTGTTTTGTGTTGTGTGGCTTGGATTCTTTCATTTAGAATTCAAGGGCTAGGATTTGAAAAGAGACATGGTGGTTGGAGGGGTTTACCAACCCCCACTCATGTCTTGATGCAAGGGTTAGGATTTTTAGTGGGTGAGATCTAAGGCTTAGATCTCGCCACCTCATTTAGAGAAACACAAGAGGTATGGCCTTCCCATTCTTTGTCTCTTCCATGCATGGGAGAGAGTTTTGTTTGCTCAAGCTTAGAGAAAACCTTGGTTAGAGAAAGAGCTTGGTGAAGAAGGTCTTGGAGCTTGTATTTGCTTGTATTGGTAATTTCTTCATTTCTCTAGGTAAGTAAATTAATTAAAAATGATCTTTGATTGATTTAGATGGTCATAGACTCCTTTCATTGATTTTTCAATTTCAATTCATGCTATTTGAGTGAAGATTGCATTCACCGTGTAGTTTACTTCTAATGGTGTTTAAACTTCATGAACTTTGGTGTATTCTATGTGAAATTATGTAGTGGATAAATTGTTTTAGGTTCATATGCCTTTAGAATGCTTGTAAGAAGAGAAAACCCAGAACATTGGCCTAACGCGCAGTTCGGCAACCATCTTGGTGTGCCGAATGCCTTCAGGAACACTCGAAGACCTGCTCAGTGCGTCGAGTAGTGCGTCGAGGCATTCTGGGGATTTTCAAGTCCCTGGAAAGTTCGCCAAGAACAGCTCGATGCGCCGAGACATTCTTCGGTGCGCCGCGCCAAGGACCCCACCGAGACTGCTCGACGAACCGAGGGTCCGCCAAGAATTGCAAATTTGGTCCTTTTTGTTTGGTCTTTCATACTTGAGTTTCATCTGGTTGGAATTTATCAAAAACACGTGTAATTGTGATATACATTGAATTGTTAGTATATTTTCTTCCTTGTGAAACTCATATCTTGATACAAGCTACTTTTACTTGCAACCATGAATTGTATTATGTGAAGAATGGTGGATGAATCCTATTTAATCTGATAATGCACCATGTACACAATGAAAATGAATGCGTAGTTAATGTGCACCTCATCACTTGCACTGCATCAACTCTTAACCTTGATATGGTTCATGAGTAATCCCTTCAACCTCTGAGTCCATGTTTTGGACTCGAGAGAGTGATAAGAGTGTTATGATACGAAGTTGTATTGAGTGAGGTATTTGATAGGTTGAGTTGAGGGATTAGCTACCCCAACATCCTCATCTTTGTTTATGGACCTTTTTCCCAAGGTATTTCATGATGTGAAAGCTTGGATGTATATTCAGAGAGAGATCTCTGTTAACTGTCAATGGACATGATTTCCTGAGGCAATCCACGAGATGGAACCTTGGAGTATTACCCATGATCAAAAATTAAGTGGGGTGATTGTGCCTCCTAGGTTGTAAACCCTTACAACTATGTCTGCACTCATAGAATATCCTATCCTTGAGAAGGCCCTGTATTGGGGGTATGGTTCGATAAGACATCTTGCTCATAGGACGGATCGATCATGTGGGGACCTGTCATATTGATAGGTCTAATAGATTGCACAGCATATTAGATTGATTGTTAGATCACCTTGGTGGACACTATACATTTCTGGAGCACTGCATACATTTAATAAGATTTGACCTCATTCATCCTCACTATAAACTATATTCTTCTGTTTACTTTACGTGGGATATCCTTGATTAGTGGCCATGGCTCTATATCAATTTTAGATTAAAATGAATTCTTTTACTTACTCGCTTTTATAGCCCATGCTTTCTAGCACCCACATTTCAGGTTCTTTAGATGAAGACTCTCTAGATTATGATGCGCAGGAGGAGAATCCCGACGATAAAGATGATCTTTATTAGGATTTGTAGTGTTGTAATATAATATTTTTGGATAGCGTTGCATTATCTTTTGGGATTTGATCGATAGAAGAATCTTGACTTTAACCTGGAACATTACTTTAATTATAGTCTTCCGCTGTTTTGTATGAATCTGTTGTAACATATTAAGTAATGCTATTCTGTTATTTGTTTTCTTGAATGTCCAATGATGTTCAAGTTTTTAGTGTGATACTTACTACCACCCTCTTGCGTTTTTGAGAGTGAGAGTCATGTCCCAGATGATTAAGGACTCCTAAGTGAATCCTTGGGTTTGGGATGGAACATGTTGATAGGAAGTTCCGGGGCCATTTCATTAATTCAAGACTGATCTTTGATGCTAAAGAAATAGGAAACAATTCAAGTTCCCCAGTGGAGTCGCCAAAAATGGTGATGCACAAACCGGTAAATGATAAAATGTCAATTTGACAAAGAGGTATGAGCAATCAAAGGATTCGAATACTTGCTTTCGTTGGCCTAAATCAAAGAAAGATCGTTCCAACGAAAGGTTTCCTTTTTGCTAAAGATTAAACAAATAGAGAAAATGGTAAAATCAGTCAGGAATGTTCAGAAAGACAATACAGAATTTAATGATTTTCAGAAATGAGGATTCTTAAGACAAAGGCTCTGTAATTCTCAGAGAATGTCCAATGCTCATAAATCCAATCCCTCTTTCTGATGTCTAATTCACCTTTTATAGCCTCATACTCATTACTTAATCGTTTGCAACGTTTCATGAACGGATGGAAAACGTTTGATTGAACAGGCATTTTGATTTGAATATTCAATATCCAAAACACCTTAATTCAATATGCAACGTTTCAATAAATGCTTTCGAAACGTTCGGATTAGTTAATGAATTTAACGTTATAAAAGTAATGATACATTACTGTTCTGTATTGATTCAAGTCATTTAATGCTACAAAATCTTCAAGGATCTTGATAGAACTTATCTCTCTGGCTCTCCATTCCTAAAAGTCTAATGTTTATTTCCCTCTTTGTTTTAGGTGAATGACTTTGATTTCGAGTAATTAGTCTAATTATCCCAAGCCTGGGCATTATAAGAGAGACTGCAGAGAAAGGATTCAAGCAGAGGGCTTGGGACCACAACCCCGTGGGCAGGTGCATGTAGTGACGGATGGCATGGTACAGAAGGATGATGACGCTGACAACACCGTGGTGGAAGGTACACTCACTATCTTTCATTCACCTGCTAGTGTACTGTTTGATTCTGGTGCTACGCATTCATTCATATCGATAAGATTTATGCATGCTTTGGGACTTAAACCATCTATCATGAGAGAACCACTACATATAACAAGTCCCGTAGGAGGTTTAGTCACATTGAAAAATATTTGCTTGGATTGTGTGGTTCGAGTTGGAGATCGGAACTTTGAGGCTGATCTCGTTATGCTATCTATGTCTGAATTTGATGACATACTTAGCATGGATTGGCTATCTGCCTATCACGCCAAAGTGGATTGGAATCTTTAGAAGACATTCTAGTAGTCAGAGAATTTGATAGAGTGTTTCAAGAGATACCTGGACTTCCGTCGTTAAGAGAAGTGGAGTTTTGTATTGAGTTAATGCCAGGCACTTCAACTATATCACTGGTCACGTACCGTATGGCACCGGTGGAGTTAGAAGAATTCAAGGGACAGTTGGATGAGCTGATGAGTATGGGATTTGTTAGACCGAGTGTGTCACCGTGGGGAGCACCGATACTATTTGTAAAGAAGAAGGATGGGTCTATGAGGTTGTGCATCGACTATAAGTAGCTGAATAGAGATACCATCAAGAACTAGTATCCTTTACCGAGGATAGATGATTTTTTCGACCAGCTTAGAGGAGCCAGATGTTTTTCCAATATTGACCTAAGGTCGGGATACCATCAACTGAGGATCCGGGATAGTGACATACAGAAGACTGCTTTCAGAACAAGGTATGGTCATTATGAGTTCGTGGTAATGCCCTTCGGTTTGACGAACGCCCCTGCCGCTTTTATGGATATGATGCACCGGGTGTTCAGACCGTATTTGGATCAATTCATAGTTATATTTGTGGATGATATCCTTATCTATTCGAAGTCGAAGGAAGATCATGAGAAGCACTTGGGCATAGTTTTGCAGACATTGTTAGATCATCAGCTATATGACAAGTTCAGTAAATGTGATTTCTAGAAAGAGGAAGTCAAATACCTTGAACACGTAGTGTCAAGAGCGGGGATATCTGTAGATCCTGCCAAGATCGAGGCCGTGTTGAGTTGGGAGACACCCAAGAACATGGCAGAAATTAGAATTTTATGGGTTTGGCTGGTTACTACATAAGGTTTGTTGAAGGATTTTCTAAGATCTCGGCCCCATTGACGAACATAACAAAGAAAGAAGTCAAGTTTCTTTGGGATGACAAGTGCGAGGCAGCATTTGAAGAGCTGAAAAAGAAATTGACATCATCTCCAATACTTGTAATTCCAGTCGGTGGGAAGAAACTATTAGTGTACACCGATGCTTCACTGATGGGTTTGGGTTGCGTCCTTATGCAAGAAGGACAAGTTGTGGCTTATGCCTCTAGACAACTTTAGATGCACGAGCATAATTACCTGATGCACGATCTGGAGTTGGCCGCAGTGGTTTTCGCACTAAAGCTATGGAAACATTATCTCTACGAAGAAGACTTTGAACTCTTTACAGATCATAAGAGTTTAAAGTACCTATTCACTCAGAAGGAGCTGAATATGAGACAGAGAAGGTGGATGGAACTGTTCAACGACTACATTATGACATTCCAGTACAACCCGAGGAAGGCAAACGTAGTTGCAGACGCTTTGAGCAGAAAGCCCCGAAACATGTTATCTTGTTTACTGAGGCAAGAGCAAAGTCTGATTGAGGCCTTTAGTAACTTGAATGTCCAAGCTAAAGGTAAAGAGAATGGTGAGTTGTTGTTTAGTCTGATGGCGAGACCTTCGATTATGGACAGAATTGGACAAGGACAGAAATTAGATCTAGACTTACAGTCACTGGCAACAGATGAATCCAAGCCATAATGGGTACTATCAGCAGATGGGATGATCAGATACAGGGGTAGACTTTGTATTCCGAAAGATGAGGTTATTCGGAATGAGATATTTGGGGAAGCACACAAGTCCAGGTATATTATTCACCCTGGTGGCACTAAGATGTATCGAGATTTGAGGAAGGCATACTGGTGGTCAGGCATGAAGAGAGGTAGCACAGTTTGTGGCCCGATGCCTAACATGCCAGCAGGTCAAGGCTGAACACATGAGGACAGCCGGATTACTTCAACCGTTGCGTGTTGTAGAGTGTAAATGGGAGCACGTGACTATGGACTTCATAGTCGGGTTACCCAAGTTAATAGGGGGAAGTGATTCTATCTGGGTGATAGTGGATAGATTGACCAAATCCACCCACTTCTTGCCTATGAAGGTTACTACCTCGAGAGATGAATTAGCTCGATTGTATGTTAAGGAGATCATAAGATTACACGGGGTGCCAGTATAGTGTATGACAGAGACACCAGATTCACGTCAGAGTTTTGGGTGAGCTTACAGAAAGCCTTGGGCACGCAGTTAGATTTCAGCACTGCCTTCCACCCATAAACAGACGGACAGACCGAAAGGGTCAATCAGATATTGGAAGATATGCTACGAGCATGTGTTTTGAACTTCAAACAAAATTGGAGTGACCATCTTCCTTTAGTAGAATTCTCCTACAACAATAGCTACCAGTCTAGTATTGGGATGGCACCATTTGAGGCCTTATATGAGAGACCGTGCAGATCGGCCACGTGTTGGACTGAGGTAGGAGAGGGCAGTTTAGCTTGGACCTGAAATCATCCAAAAGACTACCGGAAAGGTGAAAATCATCAGGAAGAGACTTCAAGTAGCTTAGAGTCAACAGAAAAGCTACGCAGACCGTAGAAGGAGAGAGCTAGAGTTTGAAGTAGGTGATCATGTGTTTCTGAAGGCTTCACCAATGAAGGGTGTTATGAGATTTGGGAAGAAAGGGAAGCTAGCGCCTCGCTTCGTTGGACCTTTCGAGGTGTTAAAACGCATCGGTAAGGTGGCATACCGCTTAGCTTTGCCATACCAGTTGGGAGCAGTTCATAACGTCTTCCACGTATCAATGCTTAGGAAGTATGAACCAGATCCTACGCACATCATTGTCTAGACCATTGTTAGCAAAACGTGAAACGTCAAAAAAACAGAACGGGAAAAATACAAGTTTAATACGGTTTTAATTTTAAAAAACGAAGTCAAAAAAATGGTCAAATAAACGGAAACGTAAAAAATACGTTTAATAAATAATTCGTGTTTAATACATATCTTGTTCAAAAAAAAGCCAATAATATATATATATATATAAGTATTAATAATTAAACAATAATTTTTTTTTGTTGGAACTTGTTATAAAACCCTTTAACA
>JAUPMG010300893.1:0-46150 GCA_031762675.1 Pachysandra terminalis | reverse complement strand
ACACCGAAACCTTACCCCGATAGAGGGCTTTGCTTAACAGAGCTGATACTGATGATTTGAGTCTACTAACTCAATTTTCTATTTTATTTATTTATTATCACAACAATTCCCTAATTGTCGGAATTGCTGAGTTGGGCGAATTTCCCGACTTGCTTAATTTTTCTGAAGTTGGACCTAGGGATTAAGGTCAGATTCCATTTAGTTCATAATCCAGCTAATTAGCAAGGTTATCTCAATTATCTAAATTAATCATGCCACTAAGCGTAATTAATTCAATAATCAGAATGCGGGATATTACATAAACATCACATATTAAATTCAAATCATCATAAACTTAATCGAAACTCAACCTATCAAATCTAGACTATACGTAAAGATCTTCATTACGCAAATCATTCAACATACATGAAATTATTCTGGAAAATCATAATTAATCTATATGAACTCATAGGAATATCACAAACATTAAACTTGAATCTAAACATTCTTAATCATGTAAACATACAAATCACTTATAAAGATGTTATTCAATACTCATATACAAAATACTACAAGATCACATCAAACCTGTTCAGATCGTGCTATCCTTACTTATATCTATAGCATCATTTTGAGCTATAGATATAACTATCGTAAAATCGATGGGAATTCCTACTCCTTTCTTCTTAGATCTATTTTCTGTAAATTTTCCAGCACTAGCAGATCACCAAGTTTCCCTTTGCCTTCTTCTTCTTCTTCCTTTCCTTTCTTTTTCTTCAAACCCAGATTTCCTCCTTCTCTTTTTTTCATTTTGGTCGTGTGAAACAACAAGAATGTTTCTCTCTCTATTTTTGAAAGGTACGTGGGTTAGTGGATGAATTCCATTATCCCACACAATTAATTCAAATAAACGCGTAATTACTTAATTAGCCTTACCTTGGGCCCAATGGGCTATTCGACCCGTCTGTGGTCCAATTTGAGTTCATTGTGTAGGGTCCAAGCCCAGTCCACCTAGTTCAAAAAATTACACAAGTTACGACTATTTCTTCAAAATCACATAAGGGTCCAATTCATCATTTCTTCATTCAAATAAATCCTAAGGCTTAAAATAAGGATTTACTATCAAATTAAATGGTAGGGTCAGGGTCACTACAGTCCTCAAGGAAAGTAACTCTCAAGGTTGCTCCCCTTGGGCCCCAGGCACTCCCCAAGGCGAGCAATTCTCAAGGTTGCTCCCCTTGAGTCCCAGACAGTCCTCATGGCAAACAACTCTCAAAGTTGATCCCTCCCCCCGAGACCTAAGAGGTACTCTAGGTGACCAACTCGTTAGAATAACGCCTCAGGAACATCATCTCATTAAGTTAACACTAAAGATGCCACTGCAACGGAAAAACACTACAAATGATGCTATCCACGGCGGTAAGCCGGATCCCCTCGACGGGTAGTCGATATCCACAGCGGCAAGCAGGATCCCCTTGACGGATAGTCGATATCCACGGCGGGAAGCCGGATCCCCTCGACGGGTAGTCGATATCCATGGTGGTAAGTCGGATCCCCTCGACAGGCAGTCGATATCCACGGCGGCAAGTCGGATCCCCTCGATGGGCAGTCGATATAGAGGTGCGCCTCACATTCATGAATGGGATGCGTCCCGATAGACATGTTGATTTTAATTCGTATCTAAAAGGGAGAGATAGCCTTGGACGATGTGAGACGTCAACATGTCAATATGAATTTACACCTAAGGGACAGACAACCCCGGGCGTTGTAAGACATTGACACTCCATTCATACAGTCTCGAAAGCACTAAGGTTTGAGAACCTCAAGAGTGAAAAGACTAGATACCCTCAACAACCCTACGGCTAAAACAACTTCTACTAGACTCATACTACCAATCACCATCACCCATATCTCGGCGACATGAGCGTGACATATAGGGTGACTCACAAACCACTTGTCATGATCTACACGCACTGTCACGATTTTCAGTGGCAAACCTGTAATTCTCCAATATGACTTGGGATTGGTCCACTTAAGAGATTGGGGTAATTAACCCATGTTACCCCGGGTTAGCTTTTAACACCGTTAGACAATTTCTAACGGATTTCTAACTTTCGTTATCTTTCTCCTAAACACTATAAATAGTAGCTCATTCTTCAAGAACAGGGTTGGAGAATTTCTTCAACGAGTTAGACTATTAAAGCGCACCTCTGACGTGTGCTCACGAATTTCTAGCACCTTGACTACAATTTCACTTAACTTGACTCTACCCATGTTCAGCGGCCGTTATTTTGCTTTCTCTTCTATTGGACCTTGAACTACGTCTGACTTGATCCCTATTTGGGTATGTAGGCAACTTGTTGCAGGTGCAGTCTAAAACCACCATTAGATTAGGGTATGGAAGATTGTTCAAACTTGACTCTGAAAAGAGACCACAAACTTCTAACACTATCTCCCTTAGTCTTACTCGACCCTTGCTAATGGTCTCTCAGTCTTGCTCTTTTGATTCTTTTAGAGACATGATACGGTCGATTGCTGATTTAGGTTCCCGTCGATCAGTAAACTTTACTGTTGGTTACTCTTTCACAAAAGCACCCTTTACATTTTGGCGACTCCGCTTGGGACGAAGTCTCCCATGTACTGATCATTATTAGAAAGAATCACAAGACAGAAAAGTAAGATGAAGACCATAGAGCAAGCCGCGGGATCATCTCTTCACGCCATTGAGGAGAGACACGAAGAAGACCCTCGCAACGACTTACACGAGTTGGAAGGTGAAGAGGAAATGGATGAACAACATGATGATCGTTATGATCAAATAGAGATGATGAGAATACAAATGAACAAGTTGGAGGAAGTGCAGGCGCAGATGATGAACCTGCTGCAGAATGTGATCACTCGGGAGAGTTGCACCCCGATTCCATCTATAGAGCCGATTGTGGAAAGAGTACCTGCAGTGCCTACCGTGATACCCGTAGGTACTCCTTTGAGGGCATCATAACCGTAGTCTATGAACAGTAACGAGTTTATAACTCGAGATGAGATGGTGAATCTCTTGCGCCAACGAAAAGAGACTATCGGATTTAATATCGATAGTAGGCCACCATACCCCGTGGCATCATGAAGAAACCTTATCCCATGGGATACATAGTCACACCATTGATGCCGCATTACAATGAGAGAATCAGCAGTGCAAAAGAACATATCACCAAATTCACTGGTGCCATGGGAGCTTTCGCTGGTGATGAACTCAAGATGAGGGAGTTCTCCGAGTCGCTCACGGATCGCACTTACACTTGGTAGGAAAACTTACCCCATGAATCCATCCTCAACTGGGAAGAGATGAAGGCGGTGTTCCTATGGAAGTTTTTCATTGTCGCATGACCCTTATGGATTTAGGGAAGGAGAAGCAAAATTCCGACGAAGGATTGGAGATTTATGTGAAGCCTTTTTGTGATCTCGCTACCGATTGTTGGGAGACCACCTTGGAAGAAGAACTTGTCCGGATGTGTGTTGATGGTATGATGAAGGATTGCCTGCTCGTATTGCAGAACGTAGGAATCGACACATTCACCCTTTTATACTAGTCAGCTAGGTGAATTGGGCATACTATGAGTCTTGAAGGGGATGCCTCTTGGAAGAGCAAATCGAAGTCTACTTCACAGACTATGATGGTGGAGAAGAAGAGACATTCCAAGGAGGAGGCTAGTGAGACTAGAAGCCAGAAGAGGGTTTTCACTCATGCTCCACCTCTACCTTGTACAATCAAAGAAGCTTTGATAATCCTGAAGCAGTGGGTGAAGGATGGCATAATGACTGCCACTTCTAAGGCTTACAACGTCGGAGGAAGATAAGAAGAGGGACGACTTTTGTCAATATCATTCTTAGGTGGGCCAAAAGATAGAAGACTGTTATACTTTAAGAAAGTTGTTCTAGAGTAAGATCAGGAACTACCAATTTGAACTCCCTAGGTCAAGGACCGGAGGTGATGAGCCTAGACGATGAAGATTGGGGATGAGGTGTTGGAGGTGGCTACGTGTGTGCATGCCAACTTGCAACTCTCGAGCTCATTCCAAGGGAGGAAGACCTTTTGTGATCCAACAGATAGCCAGGAATGGCTACTACTGTCACCCAAGTCGACTTGATGGGTCAATGTCGTGTGATCCCATCAATACCACTACAATGGCTATCTTGAGGGATAGGCTCCGTATTTTTTTTACTAACTTTGAATAATTTTCCTCTAATATGTATGTCGTAATAGCATACACATGGATAAAATTCATGAACATCGTTCATCAATGAAATCATTTTCAACTGAACTGTGAATAGAATATGAAAAGTCTTTCTTCATTGCATCCTAAATATTTGTACATGTTAAAAACAGAACACTGACAAATAGATATCACGTTGTCGCGACAGCATCTTCGTCATCATCATCAACCAAAACAACAAGAGGAAGCTCTTATCGACATCAAACTGGATGAGATCGATAGACCAAATGCAATCATCTATGCAAAGTCCTAGGTAACAGGATTGTCAATGACGACAGATAAAAGAAGGAACATCGTCATGGTCTCTCTAAGAGGTTCATCAAACAATTGTCGCACATGAACTTGCTATTCTCAACCCAAGTGCGTATGGAGAAGAACTCGTATTGTTACTCGCCAATCTAGTCTTACCTCGGCTAGCTTCCTTACCTCTTCCAAGATTTGAGCCTTCAATGCCTTTATGCTCGACCCACGATTAGCTATGCGAGACTCCAAGTCCTCATGCGAAATCAAGGGAGTGTTCAATCCCTTATAGCGTGTGACGTGAGCCAAGGTCTTGTCAATGCTCTTCAAACGAGCTTCCGACCAATCTTCCTTCATCCTAGTAGAATCGCATCTTGCAGCTTTTTTCGCTTATTATGAATATCATCCAAGGCGATGGATGAGAAGGCTTCGGCGAGTAGGTGTTCAATCACCGAGCATACGATTTGATAAGATGAAGAAAGAATTTGAAAAATGTCAAAGGTCACGATCGAGCCAAGATTACCCCGATGATAAAAAAAAAATCTCTTGAAGTAGAGGTGTATATCCTTGTACAAATGCGCGACGAGCATCATCGACGGTAAGAGGGATCAAAGAAGGGGGCCATCTTCTTCGACAGAGACTATCAGGGGTGCCAATGGACTCAAAGTCTTATTCCCTTTTACATCGACTTATCCACAACAAGAGAATACTACATGCCCCCGCCTACTAAGGACGACGCAAGGAGATTCCACTCCTTTTCCCGGGAGGAATAGTCTTGGTCGACTTAACAGAAGTTCTGATGAATGAGACCTCAGGGCTACCTTTTTTTTTCCTCTTATGTTTACTAACTCTTTCTTTTCCTCTTGAGTTGTTTGTTGAATAGAAGCCATCTTGGTACTCGAGGAGGGAGCAATGGCGCCTCATTGACCTTCTCTCCCGTCATAATTATCACTACCTCCTGTCATCCCTTGCCTTACTTTACGCACGAAACAGCTGCGGCACGGTAAAAAGTTGCACCAAAATTATACCATCAGGAGAGTGTATTCCCCTGGGGGACTATTACCTGTCAATAATAAATTTGTTGAATGATAAATCGCGAAATAGAAAGAAATGGAGGAGGAATACCATTTTTAGCCTCGACATCGAAAAAAGACATGCCATAGTGCCTATTGTATACTGTTATGAATCCGAACGATGGCGGTTTTGTTTTCCAAGATAAATCATCTATCAATAGCGGGAGATTCAGAAGGACCATCCTCACCAGAATGTTTCAGCGTTACTAGTGCGCACAAAGGATGTTTCCTAAGCCATCACAAATGTTGTGAGTGAAAAGCAGGACGCCAACTCAAAAAAAAAGATTTAAACTTGTCTTTGACATTTGGAGCATGACGCCCACCTGAATGGCTCCACCATCCTCCTAAGTCGGTACGAGGTCGGCAAGCTTCTTGCCCACAGAATCCACACCAAGATCTACCAGGCCAAGAACGCAAAAATTGGAGAGAATGTTCATTTAAATTCCTCGACAAGATAGATCCACAAAGCAAGTTTGGTCGCTCATATCAGGCGCAGAAACTCGATCCTATGCCGTGTTCGGCATCCAAATATCATTCTGTTCTACGAAGACATGAAAACGAAGGCGAAGAATTATTTCATTATGAGTATGCCAAGGAAGGAACCATGGTTTTCTGTCGTGTACAAGAATATAATCGGTCTTCATCATGCATCCCGTCGCCCGCATGTGGTAACGCGTGCTAATGCCTGCAATTGTGCATACGCCAACGCTCACAACCGTGCGCATGCTAACACCCAAAAATGCATATCCGCGCCATGAAGCTACTCCTGAGCTTATCCTCTCCCCGATTATTCCGTTTTATAACAGCCTTTCTTGAAAAATAAAATTTATAACTTCATATTTTTGTTCCTGAAGCTCAGGTACAACAAGATTGATGATATAGTCAAGATGTAGCATTGTATAACATTCACACCCAAGGATTATCAAGATCATAACAAGCCAAAACCCTCGAAAACACCATAGACCATACCTTTGGTTGAAATATTTGCAAGGAAAATGCCTTTGCCATTCAGACGCCAAATCTTAACAAAGAAGTTGCGCAAAGGCTATGGTCAATCAATTCTATTGAACTGTCCAAAGTCCAAGAGAATAAGTCCCTAATGTTTCTTATCATCTTGTCAAGTTTCACTCGATGTTCTTTGTTAACATCGTGGACAACGCCATCGCTTCTCTCTTACTTGGTCATGGTATACGTACCATCGTCATTCCTGGTGCTATGTCGTTCTTATCTATATGTTACCTGACGCCTTCGAATCATATATCTAAGGAGGACCAACATACCGAGGGCAAGTGCATGCGTTTTCCGATTTTCACGCTTCGTAGGATCATATTCATTCGCCATCGCTCATGACACATTTGATATACAACACGACAACACCGCACCAATATTCGAGGGTAGCGATTGGCATACGATGACAATGTTCGTCAAACTACAACAATTTCATATGCCTTATTCAATATACGCAAAGGCGATATTCTCTTTCTCACTCTCCTTTATAGATTGATTCAAGATTATTATCATAGGTGCCGTAATATCATCCTATATCATGTTTCCTGCATCTTCAAACACCTAGTTCAGCTCTATGCTCTATGTGTTCTACTAACATATGTCTTTTGTTTCTCAATATGTTGGACAACCAAACACATGCTATGATCCCCATCCGGCTATTTCTTGTATTCTATTTCTACAAGAGGTGTTAAACAAAGACTCAGGCACTTTGATAATACTTGAACACTTGGCTGAGACTACGCGACAAAGAAATAAAATATGTGTTGATGATCACATGTCCCCTTTGTTCCAAGCTTCTAATTAGTGCCTTATTTATAGGATCCTGGAATCGTGACATCAAGCTAGAATTGTCATGCTATGATGATGATGATTTATCTTCAAATATCAACATTGCGTAACTCTCTATCTGGACTCGTAACACGCCCGCACATCATTCTTTAAACTTCACTGACGAAGCTTTTGTTGCAGTGAGGGGATAATTTGCAGATTCAAAGTTCACACGAGGAATTGAAGCCAGAGGAGGAAATACCCCAGTTTTGGCTGCCATAGGAGGAAAGAGACACTTGCTGATTCCTCTAATTACTCGGGGCAAGGAGGAATGTGCCTCCATAATGTATCAAAGATAAATGGATCATCTGAACAATCCCCCGAAAGTTTGGGAGGGCCATCTTCATGAGAATGTTTCAAAGGCTTTAATGCACGTGATGGCTTCCTCCTCGATATCACAAACAAATATTACTTAGAAAAAGAAGAAGAAGAACACACCTTGACCCATCAAGTGTTTGAACAAATGAGAGGTACCTACTTTCTCCTCTAAAGAGCTCCTATGAGGCGAAGACACGAGCCCACCAAGTGCTTGAGCACAGGCTACCTTAAGAAGACTTTAACACAAGAAAAGAATCATTCATTAAGCGTTTGAGCGTAGGAGACGATTCCATGCTTTAACGCCCCAAGGCTAGTAAAAAAAAAGAGAGGGAAGTAGAAATGACGAGCTCGGCCTATTCAATGGGTGTGAAGAATATGAAGAATAATTTCTCACTTTTCTCCAAAGCTCTCCTAACTTTCTCAACTTGTCCAACTTTTGAATGGGAAGCATAGTGGGTCCTCATGCCCCATGACCTTGTATATATATATATATATGATTGTATATGTAGAAAAACAAAAAAAAAATTCGCGCCCATGCTCGAGAGCGATAATCAGTATGTAGGAACAGTGTTGTCGTATCTCAAATATGCCCACGCCAATAAACTTGGGTTTATTGTCGCGGTCAAGGGTACTTAAATGTAGATACGAAAAATGTCAAGAGGCCCATAGTCTGATGAAATACGGGCGTCTGTCAGGACCACGACCCTCACCAAGGGGTACCACGGATAATCAACTTGTGAAACTAGCAGGTGAAGGCGAAGTACTTATATGTATGTTCAAACTTTTCTATGACACAAGTAACTTGAAGCCATGGTGGCTGTGAAACTGATGAGAGCTTCGTAGCTAAGCGTGCTTGGGCAGGAGTACTACTAGGATGGGTGACCCCTTGGGAAGTCTGACTCAAGGAAGCCAAGAGTGGCCAACTTATGAAGTTTTGATCCCCTTTTGCTTCCCGGGCGGTACGCAAGGTAAGCAACTCTCAAGGATGCTCCCCTTGGGCCCCAGGAGGTCCTCAAGGCAAGCAACCCTCAAGGTTGCTCCCCTTGGGCCCCAGGCACTCCCTAAGGCGAGAAACTCTCAAGGTTTCTCCCCTTGGGCCCCAGGTGGTCCTCAAGGCAAGCAACTTTCAAAATTGATCCCTCCCCCCAAGACCCCAGAGATACCACATGTGACCAACTCGTCAGACTAACGCCTTAGGAACATCATCTCATTAAGTTAACACTAACGATATCACTGCAACAGAACAACACTACAAATGATGCTATCCATGGTGGTAAACCAGATCCCCTCGACGGGTAGTCGATATCCACGACGGCAAGGTGGATCCCCTGGACGGGTAGTTGATATCCACGGCAGTAAGCTGGATCCCCTCGACGGGCAATTGATATCCACGGTGGCAAGCCAGATCCCCTCGACGGGCAGTCGATATAGAGGTGCGCCTCACATTCACCAAAGGGATGCGTCCCGGTGGGCACGTTGATATGAATTTGCATCTAAAAGGGAGAGACAACCCTTGGCGATGTAAGACGTCAACCCGTTGATATGAATTCGCATAGAAAAGGGAAAGACAGCCCCTGATGATGTGAGACATCAACACGTTGATATGAATTCGCATCTAAATGGGAAAGACAGCCTTGGACGATGTGAAACGTCAACAAGTTGATATAAATTCGCATCTAAAAGGGAGAGACATCTCTGGACGAATTGAGAGGTTAACCTGTTGATATGAATTCGTATCTAAAAGGGAAAGATAGCCCCGAGCGATGTGAGACGTTGATATGAATTCGCATCTAAAAGGGAAAGACTGCCCTAGACGATGTGAGACGTCAACAAGTTGATAGGAATTCGCATCTAAAAGGGAGAGACAGCCCTGGACGATGTGAGATGTTAACATGTCAATATGAATTTACACCTAAGGGGAAAGACGACCCTGGACGTTGTAAGACATTGACACTCCATTCATACAGTCTCGAAAGCATTAAATTTTGAGAACCTCAAGAATGCTAAGAAAAGATAGCCTCAACAATTCTAAGGCTAAAACAACTTCTACTACACTTACCAATTGCCATCGCCCATATCTCGGCGTCATGAGCCTGACATTCAGGGTGATTCACCAACCTCTTCTCATGAACTACCTGTCGTGTCACGATTTTCAGTGGAAAACCTATAATTCTCCAATATGACTTGGGATTGGTCCACTTAAAAGATTGTGGTAATTAGCCCATGTTACCCCGGGTAAGCATTTTAACACCGTTAGACAATTTCTAACTGATTTCTAACTTCCGTTATCTTTCTCCTAAACACTATATATAAATAGTAGCTCATTCTTCAAGAACAGGGTTGGAGAATATCCTTAACGAGTTAGACTATGAAAACGCACCTCTAACGCGTGCTCACAAATTTCTAGCACCTTGACTACAATTTCACTTAACCTGACTCGACCTGTGTTCAGCGGTCATTATTTACCTTTATCTTCTAATGGACCTTGAACTACATCTGACTTGATCCCTATTTGGGTACGTAGGCAACTTGTTGCAGGTGCAGTCTAAAACCACCATTAGATTGGGGGTGATAGGAGGATTATGGAAGATTGATCAAACTTGACTGAAAAGGGATGACGAACTTCTAACACTATCACCCTTAGTCTTACTCAACCCTTCCTAATGGTCACTCAGTCTTGCTCTTTTGATTCTTTTAGAGACAGGATACGGTCACTTGCCGATTTAGGTTCCCGTCGATCAGTAAACTTTATTGTTGGTAGCTCTCGCACAAAAACACCTGGCCAGAAGGAGTATTAATGGGAATGGAATTTTCAACCCCATTGAACAACTACAAACCATGTTGAATATACCGCCTGCTAGGCCCACTCCACCGAGGCTGGTTAGGCCGGTTAACGACCGAAATGAGCCACTCGGCCATATCGGTTAGGTATGAACTAACCAAGGGATGCCGAACATCGATATTTAGGCACCCGGGCCGGCCAAGGGAGTAGAAAGAGACCAGGTTTATCACTGGATCCAAGAGGCTATGGCTAACATGCCTGCCAGGCGGTTGTCCAGACCGTCATACTGTAAGCCCTACCCAGATCGGGTAGATATCAGATATGAGTCTCCTAGGGGTTACAGAATCCCTGACTTTTCATTGTTCTCAGGAGAAGATGGTCAATCAACCATCGAACATGTGGGCCGATTCACGGTACAATGTGGGGAACTATCACCAAGTGATTATCACGAACTAAGACTACTCTGGAATTCCTTGACTGGTCAAGCACTTGGTATATAACGATGCACCCGACTCGGTCCAACATTGGGCAGAAATGGAAGAAAAATTCCATTCCCAGTTTTGCTGGACCGAGCCTAAAGTATCAATGGCCGATCTGGCCAAATTAAGACAACTGCCGGATGAAACGACAGATAGATACATAGGAAGGTTTAAAAAGGTGAGAAATAAGTGTAGAATAGTTCTCCCTGAGCTAGAATTTTTGAAGTTGGCCTAGAATGGTTTAGACATCAAACTTCGAAAGAAGTTTGATGGGATGGAATTCGAAGATCTCTTCGAATTATCGACTAGAGTGGCCAAATATGAACGAATTTTGCAAGAGGAGAGTCAGGGAAAGACGGCCACCATTGGAACTTACTTTCAGGATCGCAACTATGAGTTAGCCTTGGCCAAAGTAGTATCCAATAAGCCCTTTACTTGTATAGCGCTATTGAAAAGATTGCCAGTACACAAATGGAGGGAAAGGAAAACTTCTCTAAAAGGGAAGGAAGTTTCCTTTTTATATATCAAAGGCCGATGAGATTTTTGACCACCTCCTAAGAGGCAAGCTCATTAGGCTACCAGAAGGACACAAAGTTCCTACGACCAATGAAATTAAAAAGGGGGAATATTGTAAATGGCACGGATCACGAACCCACTCAATTGCTGGTTGTGTTGTTTTTTGTGCTGTGGTACATGCAATATCGACCGAGGATTACTTTAGTTTCCTGATAAAGGGAAGGAAGTGATGGAGATCGACACCAATCCTTTTCCAGTGACTTTCCCAGTCAACCTGATTTGTTCCAGGCTCAGGAACCCCCGACTGAAAGTAGATTTAGGGCCCATGAGCAATGCCTCCCTCGGAGGAACCAAGATTGAAAAAGCTAGACCAACAGAATGGCGCGGCCACCATTTAGATGACCAATTGGTAGACCATCCCAACCACTCAGACGGCCAGAACGGAGTCTATCAAAGTCGCAACATCTGCGATAGATGTCATGAAGACATGGAAAAACAGGTCAGGCGCATGGGGGTCTTGACTATTATCAAGGACCTCTGGAAAGATGGTACCCAAGTAGAGATTAACACACCTATAACGCCCACCCGAGAATGATCAAACTCCTTGGGGGCAGAAATGACAGGTGGACTAGGGTTGTCCACCCAAAGCTTGACCGTCAGGTATATGAAATGACGCGAACCCAGAAACGATGTTGGCAGAGGGAGCAGGCAGCCCTCAAGGAAATATTGGTCGATCAGAGGGAAGAAAGGGGGATGGTGGTTGCCAGAGGCCCCAAAGGAAGAAATGAACCCCAAACGGTGGCTTTAGAAAAAGAAAGACTAATGGTAATCCAATAAGAAAGATATGTCTCCAGATCTCTCCTTCATGGAGGAAGACGACGGGTTGTTACTAGATCAGCTTTTGGCCCAGCTCTAGAGCACCAATGCCTTAGAACACTTGCCGTTGATGAGTGAGGACCTCCCAGAAGAAAATTCCAAAAGGGAAAAGTTATTACCAAAGAAAACCAAACTATCTAGTTTGGATCGTTCCCTCCAATAACCATGGATAGCAACATGGTTTTCATGTTACCTATCTCCTTTCAGGCGAAAGAAGAATATGAAGAACCAGAGGGTGAGCAGGAGCAGGACAAAGGGGCTACAGTGGCCACGCTAGCCAGTACCGAGGAGAACCAGATTCCAGCAAGTCAACTAAAGACAATGAGGGAAGGTTATTAGCCCAGGATTGATTTCGACGGCCAGGCTAAATAAGGTAACCTTTGAAAAGCCAACCCTAGGGATGGCTCAACATTTGCGACCATTGTACATAACGTACACATGGATGGAATCCCTATCACCAGAGTCCTGGTTGACAATAGTGCGGCCGTAAACATATTACCTAACAGGGTAATGAAAAAAGTAGGTAAAACCCTAACTGACCTAATTTCGGCCGAAAAAAGTAGGTAAAAAAGTACTTTCGAAATCAATTTTGATTAGAAATAATACTCTGAATTTTCCATTTCTGTAACTTTCTATTATTTCGAATGGTTCATTTTGTTATAAATGATCATTTCGAAAAATACTGACTTAGAGTTCCATCTTAAATAGAACTTATTAATTTGAAATATTATTCTAATGTTTCGAATTAATAATCCTAGTATAGATATGGGCATTTGAATTGTTTAAAATCTATCTGTGAATAAATCCTTAAAGCATTTTGTTTAAGGTTTATTCTGAGCACATATTAGAATTACTTAATCTGGGATCTATCTTATGTAGAGTCTCAGAATGTTAAATCTTTAGAGGTTATACTGATTCAAGATAATTCTCCCACCATAAGTGAGCACTCGAAACCATGATACTTGTCTGAAGTTCATCTCAAGTAGATCTTCAGAATACTTTCTCTAAGGTCCATCTATAGTGAATCCTTAACATGTTATATTGATTCGAAATAATTCTCCCACCATAAATGGGCGCTCAAAACAATGATACTTTTCTGAAGTCCATCTCAAGTAGATTTTTAGAATATTTTGTCTAAGGTCTATTTTAAATAGATCCTTAGAATATTTATTTGATTTTAGATAATACTCCCAACATATTTGGCCAAATACTCCAACATATGTGGGTGCTCGAAGGTTTAAGGTCTATTTTGAAGTAGAATCTCAAATATTTATCTGATTCGAGATGATACTCCCAACATATGTGGCAAAATACTCCAACATATGTGGGTGCTCGATTGTCTGAGGTCCATCTCAAGTTGATCCTCAGGATACTGATGTATTTTGAAATAATTATTCCAACATATGTGAGTAAATACTCTCAAAAAATGTGGACATTCGAATGTCTGAGATCCATCTCAAGTAGATCTTCAGAATATACTAGGTCTAAGGTCCATTTCATGTAAAACCTTAGAGTATTTAATTTGAAATTCATTTTATGTAAAGTTTCAGGATACTTTGATGCTTTGTCTACGGTCAATTTCGAGTAGACCCTTAGAATACTTATATATTGAAATATTGTTCGAAATACCTGAAGTCTATCTCAAGTAGAACATCAAGATTCCTAATGATGCTTTTCGAACTAAATTTCTCAAATCTCAAAATGGGCTTTCAAAACGTGCAATTTCTGTTTCATGATGCCGAATGGCATATTCTATTTGAACCAATTTGATTTTGAAATCAAATATCATCATTAGCTTCCTTTGTCTATCACGTGATGATTAGACGCGTTGTAAGCGTATCATCAGGAGACAAACGCATTAAATGCATTATGGGTGTTACAGTAGACCGTCACTGCACCCTTTCGTGTTTAGCCCTTAGTGCATTAAATGTTGTGCTGACGTGTCATTCCTGTATATTTTAGCGTATGCAACGCTTGGAAACCCGAGAAAACAACGTTTGGAATTCCTATTTTTGCTAATCATTTCAAAATTCAAATGTATAAGTAAGAAGATCTGTGAAGATTAACTTACTTTGATCAGATTCTACTTTTCCTCTTCTTTTGCTTCTTCAAGATTTTGATTTCGAAATCTTTCTTGTTCCCCTTGTTTCAAAATGTCTCCCAAGAGAAAACCTATTAAGAAACAAAAGGTTTCCACCCTCCAACCTTTCGAAGAGGCTTCAAGTGAATGTATAGAAGCTGGTGATGAGTTATTATGGGATCCATCCAATGGTTGGATTCCTTCTGCAAAGACTGATTCAGATATGCTATCTCCTTATCTAGATTGTAAAGCAGTCAAAGAAAATGTTAGTCGTTTCCGGTTAATTCCTTACTTCAAGGTTGCTCGGAATGATTTTCCCCTTTTTGCTGTTTGCTTCAAATCTCATTTTGTTATGCCAACGGCTTGGGGTTCCTGGTGTAGGAGTATCATTTCGACTCCTGTTTATGCAACCAGACTGAAGAGTGCTGGCATTTATGATGCTCTTCAAGCTTTAATGTTGCAGATTTCTCGCAATAATGAAAGGTTGAAGTCTTTCCTACATCGCTGGAATTCGCAGACTCATACTTTTGTGACGATCTTTGGAGAAATCCCTCCAACTCTCAAAGATGTCCAGGCTCTATATAGTTTTCTTGTTATTGGTAATATTCACCCTGGTGATTTTTCCTTATCTCGTGAAGAACTCGAGATTCAGAACGCCTTAATTTAAGGTTTAGATTCTTCAATGCGAAATGCTACTTTGAAGAAAACCCGTTCGTCTTCTGGAGGTAAGGGTTCTCGAAAGAATATAGCGGGATGGATTCGCTAGTTTTGGAGGGAAGAATATGTCAAAAGTAAGTCGAAAATCCTTTCCATAGTGATGTGTATGGGTCGAAATGGCCCTATTTATTTTGAGGCTTACCGTTCTCTTTGGCTTTTCCATTTCATTCTTCCTAGCTTTCCTTCTGATAAAATTCATAAGAATGTTTTCCATTGGCTATTAAGTTAGCTCAAGGTTTCGAAGTTCCCTTAGCTCCTCTTTTCCTTGGTAATCTGTATGAGAGTAACCTTTTTGTTGCTGATCAAACTCAGTCTAGAGGTGGTCGAGTGATTGAGTCGGTTGTTGACATTGTTTTTCTTCAAGTTTTTCTTTGGGAGCATTACTCAAAGTATGCTTTGATTGAGATTTATCCAAACACTGTGATTTTGGATACCAATGTTTCCAATGTCTGCTCTGTTTTCTGGGCTGATCATCCTCCAAACAGAAATGTCAACCTAGTGGATGTTCTAGATAGAGAAAATGGGTCATTATACAGACCGTATCTTCGAAGGATTGATTTTACTGATTACTCAGTTCTTGCTGATGAAAGAGATTCTTTTATTCCGGTTTCAGATTTTCATCTTCAGTCGAAATTCTTCAAAATTTACTTGGTAACCATCCATTATGGTGATGTCCTCGGAATGGTCGAAGGTAGCTTTACAAATGCCTTCCATTACAATCCTCATAGGGTATTGAGGCAATTTGGGCTGTATCAGACTGTGACCAAGATAAGTTCCGCTGCGGTTCCTTCTCCTTAAGATGCAGGCAAACGATTTGTTATCTCAGATGCTTTAGAATGCAATTGGACTTTCGACAATGTTATTATAGCAGCATCTTTGAGATTGGCAGGATTGTCTAAGGCTTGGGCTGAATTTTGGCAGCTTCTACTATTTGAGTTTGACCAATTCCCAAAGGATGAAGCTGTCCTATCAGAACAAACAATAATCCTTCGAGATACAAGATTCAAATCTTTTTTGAAGAAAAGTAATACAAGTGCTCCTTCAAAAGGTATCTCCATTCCTTCTCCTTATATTCTTTTATCTTGATTCTTCTATCCAAGAATTGGCTTCGAGTTCTCATGAGAATGTTTCTCGAGATGGAGAAGGAATCAAGAAGCTAACTCGATCTTCGAAATGGAAATCTTCTGGTGAGAAGAGTTCATCTCCAGCTGCTCCTCCTTTAAAGATTTCCAATCCTTTCGAAGGATAGGGCTTCTTTTTCTTTTGATAAAGTTACTGGGAAGAAACTAGAAACTGTAAGTATACAACTTTGTAACTTCATCCTTGATTTCCTCTGATTTTTCCAACTTGTGGGTAATAATTATTAATACCATTAGGATATTCAAAAGAAGAAACCACCTTCCTCTCCTCTTGCTGTAGTGTTGCCTAAAGGAAAAGACACTTCTTCTACTAAATCATCCTCACCAGGTAATTCTCGAAATTTCTATTTCGAGTCTTCTATATTTCTAACACTCGTGCTTATTGCTACGATTTTCAGTCAAACTTGAGTAAGGAAAGAAGGGAGAAAAGCTTGTGGGTGCAAGGACAAAGCTTCTTTCGAATACTGAAGTAGCAAAGCATTCTTCGAAAGGAATGCGTTAACTCTGGTAATAAACTCTTTTGAAATGGTTGTTCTCAAAATTATTTTTTATATGATTCTGAAATTCAATTGCCTACAGGAACTTGCCAAGATGGATTAAGATGTTCCTCAAGAAATTGTTGATAAACATACTCCTACCTATCTTGAGCAACATAAGCTTAAAATCGAAATGGTTGTAACCATGGTGTGGGTGGTTGAAAGCAGGTTAGCCAACGTTGGTCTTCCACATACAATGAACATGCCATATGATTCCTTGTTGAATGAATTGGCTATTCATAATGCTAAGAAGTATATGGCTAAGAAAGCCCAGGATGAAGGACAGATGTCAGCTCAAGAG
The DNA here is from genome assembly GCA_031762675.1 of Pachysandra terminalis. NCBI lineage: Eukaryota > Viridiplantae > Streptophyta > Magnoliopsida > Buxales > Buxaceae > Pachysandra > Pachysandra terminalis. The sequence continues at coordinate 29,007 of JAUPMG010300893.1, read as the reverse complement.
AAAATGCCGATTCAAGAGCAGATGCCAGATCAAGAAAATATGAAACCCTCGAAATCTTCAATTGGAGTCTCAGGTTCTGAAGAAAGTCGTGAAGAAGAAGATTCTAAAACTGGGGAGGAAGGATTAGAAGAAGAGCAAGAAGAGGGAGAAGAAGAGAGTGGAGAAGAGGAAATAGAAGAAGAAGAAAAAGAGGATGAGGGAAACATATTCCTGATGATGCTCAAGTTCAAGAGGAAGGACAACATGCTCCTGATGATGCTCAAATTCATGAAGAACAGGAACATGAACAAATTTTACCTCTGATTTTGAAGCCTCTTCTAGTAGCTCCCTTTGCTTCATCTATTCAGTAGCCCCCTTTGCTTCATCTATTATTGAGACTCCTTCTGTTGTTTCTTCTTCAATATCTTCAGGATTGATTCTAGATATTGTTATTTCTTCTCACCCAGCCATTCCTGTTATTGATGTTGACAATGATCAACTACCTCTTACTCATAGCATTAATTTGGATGGTTCAAGTACTATTGATTCGACCATTGTTATATCAGATACTGAGGGTCCTATTGAAAATTTTAAGGTGACGACTTCGAGTGCTACTAATTCAAAGATCGCAGTCTCTTCTGATATGCCTCTTTTTGGACTTTCTTCAGTTGGCAGGACCTCTACAGTTCCACTCTTGTCTTCGTCTTCTAACTTGTTTTCAATTTCTATTGCAACAGTTACTTGCTTAGGGATTTTAGATTTCCTTATCTATACAACCTCAATTTCTGCTTCAACAACTGTTACTACTGCAAGTAAATCAAATGTTGAAGCTTCTTCTTCTCCGAGTTCTTTGAGAATCAATCTTCGAACAAGAAAGAGATCCGAGTTTACATCTAATCAGATTATTTTATATGAAGGGACATATATGATTTGTTCACGTATGTTTGAGTTGATGGATGCCATCTTTGAAGCATTTGGAGATATTTCTGACATGGTTCGAGTTCCCTCTTCGTTTATAAGAAGTGCATGATACCAAGAATTGTGTACTGTACTTGAAAAATGTCAGACAAGACTTTTGGCCTTTTGTCCCTTGAAGATCTCAATAATTGGAAAATTCTTCTTTCGAGTGTTGAAAACCTTGGTTTGAATGTTGAATGGCTGAAAATTCATTTCACCAATCTGGAGAAGACTCTTTCTTGTTTTCAAGAGAGAGAAGAACTCGAAACTCAGAAGAATCAAACTCTTGAACAACTTGTTACCAATTCTTAAGAATTGGAGAAGAAGAAGAAAGAGATTGTTGTTATCAAAAAATATCTTAAGGATAAAGAAACCGAAACTGAAGGACTCGAATAATATATTCAATTCTTAAAGAGAGAGATAGAAAATAGGTCTAAGAAAATTTTTGAACTTTCGGATATAATTGTAATATCATATATTTTTCCAAAGGAAATGTACTCTCAAGATTGATATCAATGAAAAGTTTCATTTCATACATGATTTTTCTTTACACTTTCCTTTCAGAAATAAAAATGTTTTAGCCATTTTCCATTGACTAACTTTTTTTATGCATTCTCTTCAAGTAAAACAATTTTGTAATAACTTGAAGGATAAGCTTCAATGATTTCGAAAGGTCCACTCCACCTTTTTGCGAACTTAGGTTTAATAGTGTTGCTCCTCTCATAAAATGAGGCTCAAAATACTAATTTTCCCACTTGGAAATCTCTTGGAGACACTTTCTTCTAATAAGCTCTCGAAATCACTTGATGGTATTGTAGGTTGATTGCTAGTGCTTGCTGCCTTTTCTCAATCAAGTCATTTATCTGTTGCATTCGAATGCAACCAGGTCATGAGTCTCCCAATCTAGTTCAGTAGCTTGGAGTATTCATGCTAAACATATTTGTAATTCAACAGGTAGAATTGCTTCCATTCCATATACTAATGAAAATAGAGTTGCCTTGGTAGCTCCTTGTTTAGATACTCGGTATGCCCATAACACATCAAATAAGTGTTCATGCCATTGGGTGGGATGATCATAAGGTAACTTAACAATCTAATAAAAGTCTTATTTGTAGCTTCTGCTTGTGCATTGCCTTGAGGATAATACCGTGTAGACTTGTTAAGGATAATATTATGCCTTGCAAGCATTTCCAATCTGGGCGATTTTAAAATGAGGAACCATTATTAGTAATGATCCTTCGAGGCACTCTTCCTCGAGAAATGAGATATTCCTTAATAAACTGAGATACAACAGCTCCTGTTGCTTTCTTGAGAGCAATTGTTTCTACACACTTGGTGAAATATTCAATGGCCACCAAGATCCATGTATGTCCTCTTCTACTATGAGGATTGATTGGGCCAATCAAATGCAAACCCCAAGTATGGAAGGGATGTGGAGTGATGATAGACTGCATACTCTGAGGATGCTGTCTTAGGATATTTTCTTGTGTTTGACATCTTGAGCACTTCTTGGCATATTCGAATACGTCCTCCTTAATAGAAGGCCAATAATATCCCATATCTCGAACTTTCTCATATAGTTTTCATTTTCCTTGATGAGCTCCACATTCTCTTGAATGTACTTCTCGAAGTACAATTGTTGCTTCTTATGGATCAAGACATCTAAGTAACTTTTCAACCACATTTATTCGAAATAGATGACCTTCTTGAAAGCGAAAGTGCACAGCTCATCTTCGAATTCTATGAGCTTCATATGCATTATTAGGCAGAAAACAATCCCTCAAAAATTGAATGAAGGGTCTTCTCCAATCTTCTTCTTCTGCAAAGATAGGGCATACCTCCATGATATCAGGGATGCTTTGACAACCAATGCAGCTTTTCTATAATTTTGAAGAGTCCAAAGACAAAGTAGGCCAATATACTCTGAATCTTTGCAGTCTTCTATACAGATGAATAGAGTCTGAAATTCCACAGGTCTTCTCATGCATATCATTGATGATCTGTTGTGCTTCTTCATTTCCAACACATCGAAGTAATACTCCATTCGAAGCCTTGAAATATAAAATATGACCAACTTCAACAAAATTTGATAATTTTTGAATTGGGATTTTGAAAATTCTAGTTGAATGTTTGAGTTGGTGTAAGATAGCATGCCTCCAATCACTTGAGTTAATATCTTCTTGTTCAATTTCAAGGTCCATGGTTGCTGACAGGATCTTTCAAATAACTTCAATTTACTGAGAATCCTCATTCAAATTAAACCTAGTTCCAAAATTGGACAAAGTATCTGCTTGATGATTTTTGGCTCTCGGAATATGTATCAAAATACATTCAGCAAATTTACTCATTAATGCTCGGATTGTTGTTCTACATGGAACCAACTCCTGTTCCTTAACAACAAAACCCTAATTAATCTGAGAGATAATTACTTTCGAATCTCCAAAGACTCTCAGTCTTTGCATCCATTTGCTTAACCATAATCAGCCCAATAAGTAGAGCTTCATATTTTGCTATATTATTGGAACACACGAAATCCAGCCTAAAGGAGTAATATAGATGTTTCCCATCATTTGAAGTAAATTCAATACCGGATCCTCGTCTATTCCAATTTGATGATCCATCAAACTTCATCTGCCATTCTTGATCTTCCACAAAAGCAACTTCGAATTCAGGTAATTCCTCTTCTTGTACTTTCGAGAAAGCGGTGAGCAAATCAGCTACTGCCTGCTCTTTGAAACCTTTGGGTGTTTCGCAAAAATGATGAATTATGATAATTGTAACAGCCATTTTGTATATCTTCCAAGTAAGGCAGGCTAAGACAACAAATATCTAATAGGATTCGAGCGAGCAATCAAAATAGTTGGACATGCTAAAAGGTAATGTCGCAACTTTCGAGTCACATGATACAAGGCAAGACAAAATTTATCCACCTAAGAATACTTTACTTGTGCTCCACGCAAGAGTCTGTTGATATAGTATATAGGCTTCTCAGTTCCTTGATCATCCTCTTGAGCTACTAATCCTCCAATAGCATCTTCTGAAGTGGCCAACTACATTCGGAGTGGCTTTCTTGGAATTGGTGCAACCATGGTGTGAGGATGCTTCAATAAATTCTTGATATTCTCAAAGGCTTGCTGACATTCCAAAGTCCATATGTATTTTTTCCTTTTCGAAGTAGCACCAAGAAAGGAGATATAGGTTGAAAGGCCTAAAACAAACCTTCGAATTGCTGAAACTCTCCCTAGAAATGACTTTAATTGCTTCTGATTCGTAGAAGGATTCATTTCGAGAATTGCTTTTGACTTGGTGGGATCTAAGTCAATTCTTTGTCTGTGAACAGCAAAACCAAGAAAGTTTCCAGCAGTAACCCCAAAAGCGCACTTAGCAGGGTTCATTCTGTACTTGTAACTTCTACAATGTTCGAACACCTTCTGCAGAACTTCAAGATGTTGAGAGTGCTCCTTGGATTTTACAACAATATCATCCACATAATCCTCCACTTTTTTATGCATCATATCATGAAAGATAGGGGTCATTGCCTGCTGATAAGTTGCTCCAGCATTTTTCAATCCAAAAGGCATCACAATATAATGAAAATTACCTAAAGGAGCTTGAAATGTTGTATGTTGAGCGTCCTTATGGTGCATCTTGATCTGATTATATCCACTATAACCATCCATAAAAGAAAACATTTCATGTCTTGCTATAACATCAATAAGAAGATCCATATTCGGTAATGGAAATTCATCATTGGGGCTTGCTTTGTTGAGATCTCAAAACTCAACACAACATCTGATCTGTCCATTCTTCTTCTTCACAGGCATAACATTTGCCAACCAAGTACGATGTTGTATAGGTTTAATGAAACCGGCCTTCAGAAGTTTTTCTATTTAGGCCTTGATTTGTGATTCTATCTCAGGCTTGAAGCTTCGAAAAGATTGCTTAACAGGCTTGATGTTAGAAAATAAATGAAATCTATGTGTGACTAATTGAGGATCTAATCCACACATATCATCGTAGCACCAAGCAACATCTTTATTAACTTTCAAAATTTTTACAAGTTCTACCTTTTCTTCTAGAGATAGGCTTGCATTAATAAAGGTGCTTGTATTTTCTTCCCTTGGTTTTGACAAATTAACTTTCTCTAGGGTTTCGAGAACAGATTTCTTAACACCATCTTCAAGTTGCTCAGGTGCTTCCTGGATTTCATGCTGTACTTCGAAAATCTCTGCTATAGATGGGATGTCATCACTATCCTCATCACTTAGGATTTCAACATGGTAAGCTTCGGGCTCAGATTCCTGAATTGTTATCTCTTTCAAAAGAGAGTCTTCTTGTCCTTTCTGATCTGATTCAGACCAAAGACGATATATGATTCGGCCCTTTGGTGTGACAACTCGAGTGCAACAAGCTTTCGAAGCTAGTTATTCAACAGTTATTTCAGACACAGCCTGCCTTTTCTTTGCTTCCTTATTTTCTTTTTCTTGCTCTTTCTTCTTTTCTTCTTTGACCTTCCTCTTCGAAGGTCCAGACTCAGATATAAGCATACTAGGATTGGCCTGAAGTGCTAGCCATGCTAGAAGAGATATTCCTCAAGGAACAGAAACTTGGCATTCGCCAGTTGGTGCAAGTTCATCATACTCGGCAGCATCCGCAAGATGAACTTCGAGTTGGTTGAATGGACAAGGATCAACAACAACTCGTACCATCTTCCCATTTTGAATTCCTTTATAGCATTGATGATTCATCAAAGGAACAATCTTGCGTCTATGGATCTAGGACTGTCCCAATAGAATGTGATATGTTGGCTCGCTATCCAACACATGGAACAAAGTTGGATATCTGTATGGTCCAACTTGTAGTTCGAGGGTCACATGACCCACAACATACTGGCTTCGAGCATCGAAACCAAAAATCTTCATTACCCGAGGGATCACGTTTTCGGATGATACTCCAATAGCCTTCAAAATGCCTATTGGAATAATATTCAAAGAAGATCCTGCATCAACTAGAGATCTTCGAATATCCACTCCCTGCAAAACTGAATTCAAGTATAGGGCCCTTCCATGGTTTTCATATGAAATCATCATGTCTTCCGGTCCGAAAGTTATCAGACCTTCTCCTAAGATAGCAGTGGCACATTCCTCCTCTACTTCTCGCAATGACAGCCTCTGAGCATACGCTCGAATGGGTATCTGATCAGACTTTGAAAAGCCTATTTCCTTCATGCTCTCCTCAAGCCTTTGATATTTCAGCAGGTCTACCCTTGGAGGATAGGCAATAGCCCTTGTCACCTCCGAAACAATGACATTCACAGTAGGCCCTTTACCCTTGTGATTAGGCAAAGTATCATTGTGAATTGTTTCAGGTGCAGTTCGATTTCTCCAAGCTTCACTTGAAGATAATATAGTCTTCTCATATAGTAACAATCATAGGTACAGTGACCTACATACTGGTGATACTTGCAAAATTTTGGATTACTCCGATCCTTTGCTGATTGTGTCTTCTTCGGGACAAGAATTTGCACACGGTCATCCTTCACCCAATTGTCGAACAGGATGTTGAATTGTGCTGGTGTACAATCTGGATGAGGTGGAGGATCTCGAGAACCTTTGTTCTCATTCTTCTTTGATTTCTTTGAAGGACTATCCTCAACCAAAATTGTTTCATTTCTTCTTCTTTCATTCTTCTTAGAAATTCTAGGTATTGAAACACCGAGTTTTCGAGCTGCATCATAAAGCTTGGTGAAACTTGTGATTCCCAAATTCTCCAAATGAATTCTGTATTCAGGGAGAATCCTAATAATATAGTATTCGACAGATTGGTCCTCAGCTTCCATTTATGTACATGACATTACTAGATCTCGAAATCGCTTGACGTATTCAACATGGCCCTCAGAATGACCTTGATGCTCCCTACTCAAGTCGATAATAGTGTATACCTCTTCAGTGATATAGAATTTCTTGTGGAAAAGCGTAGCCATATCCTCCCAGGTATCCACAGAACCTGGTTTGAGATTATTATACCAAGTATAGGCTTTGTCTATTAGAGACTTCAAAACTTCCCTCAATTCAAGGTCATTATTCGAAGCATGAGGCCCCAAAGCCTCAATAAAGTGACTTATGTGCTCCTTCACATTTCCTTTTTGGCCAGTGAACTTAGGAAATTTTGGACTCACATAATCCTTAGGATAGATCTTGCTCAAGATTGAGATAGGATATGGTGGGCAATAGTCACTGTTGACTCATTCAGGATCTCGAACTTGTGATTTCTTGAACAAGGATTCCACTTCCTCAAGTGTAGCAAAATGAGGAGTAGATGGTATGGATGGTAATGTAGATGGTGTTGCGATTATTGGTGAAATAGATGGTGGGGAAATCGTTGGTGGTAAAATACCTGGACAACTCTCGAAGGTAGGCCTGATAGATTCTTCTCTCAAAATGTTGGGAGTAATAACTTGTGGAAATGTCGAGATAGCTGATGATGGCAATGCTGGTGGTGGTACAAAGTTTGTCTGAGGAGGCGTTGCTTAAGCAGCAACTGCAGCCTGATGAACCAACAAGGCCATCATTTCCTGATGCATAACTGCCATCTTTTCGAGCATGGTTACTATTTTGTCTTCAGATGACAGTGATGCGCTTGAAGTAGAAGGTGCTGCTGATGATGTAGCAATAGTCACAGTTGGTGGATTAACTATGTTGGAAGTATTTACAAGATCCACAACATGATCCTGAATTCTGGAAGTGTTAACAATAGGAAGTTTTGGGGCCATTTCAGTAATCCAAGATTGATCTTAGATGCTAAAGAATAGGAAAAAATTCAAGCTCCCCAATGGAGTCACCAAAAATGGTGATGCACAAACCTGTAAATGACTAAAATGTCAATTTAAACAGCAACGGATTCGAATACTTGATTTCGTTGGCCTAAATCAAAGAAAGCCCGTTCCAACGAAAGGTTTCCTTTTGTCGAAGTTTATACAAAGGGAAAAATATGTAAGATCAGTTAGGAATGTTCAGAAAGACAACACAGAACTTATTGATTTCAGCAAAGAGGATTCCTAAGACAAAGGCTCTGCAATTCTCAGAGAATGTCAAAATGCTCGGAAATCCAATCGCTCTTTCTGATGTATCATTGGTCTTTTATAGCCACATATTCCAAACCGAACCAATTGTAACATTCAAAAATAGTCCATTAATGTATACACGCGTTTTGATTCAAATGTTCAAAACGCCTCATTAGAGATCATAACATTTCAGTGAATGTATTCAAATCTTTTGGATTAGTAATGAATCTGACATTATAAAGTTAATAATATTTTACTATTATGTGTTGATTCAAGTCCTTTAATGCTTCAAGATTTTACAGAATCTTGATAGGACTTATCTCTCTGGCCCTCCATTCCTAAAAGTCTAATGTTTATTTCCCCTATGTTTTAAGTGAATGACTTCGATTTCGAGTCATTAGAAAAATTATCCAAAAAGATGTTTCAGGATATCAATGACTTTGAGATAATAACTTAATCATTTCAAGATGTCTTCTCGAAATGCATAATGATGACTATTTCGAGATATAACCTCGAAATAGCATTATACTGATAACTTCCCATATGGGATATTATGACAACGAATTGGCCCTTTCTAGGTGGCTAACCTATAAATGTTAACATGGTTTGATAATTGAATATTTCAAAAGTTTTCCTTAAAGAATATGGTTTGAAGTCTATCTCAAGTAAAACTTCAAAATATACTATTAATTTTGAAATTATTCTCCCTGAATGGGCATTTCGAAATATACCTCAGAATTTCAATTTATATATTCTTTGCGTGTGTATTTACACAATTGACCTTGCCACGTATCCTATTACAATTGAATTAAATCAATTTTCAAATTGGCTCATCATCAGTACTATGTGTATGTGATATGAGAGAGATGATTCACTGTAGGAACTATGAATGGTTTAGGTATGAATTTCTTTCACACATGTTTGTAAGGGGTTAGTAATTTTAAGATTATGCTGGAGAAATAAGTAGGAGGTTCTCTTGTAAGAGACCTTAAGGTTTTTGGTTCCACCACAGGGTTAAAATTCCCGTAAGGAACTTGGAGTTGTGTCCTTACCTTGGGTTGATATTCCCGAAAAAGGATTAATGGTTTGCTATACCTGGGGTAATTTTCCCAAAAAATAGTTAGTGGGGTGGCCGGTCACTCATTGGGGTATAAATTCCCTAAAGTGGAAATATGGTGGTTATGATGTGAGGCAAGCATGTTACAAACCATGCATTAGATATAGGAATTCATACCTTGTGTTATCTGTATTATCTCACCTCATATTAATTCATTTGAGTGTTGCATTCACCTTCATAACATTCACTCATCTTACATTGCATTCTATTTCTTATTTTAATTTAGTTTTTCTATACATAATGATATATCAAATGAGTCATTTTCTTCATGCAATGGATGATCTATATTCTGCATATGGTGTATTTGCTAACATTGACGAAGATTGTGTTCGTCATTTTGTCCAACGATTTAATGATACTTTAAATGCCTATTTCATTTTTAAGGATGCTACAAAAAAGTCGTGAGATATTATCCATGGAGACATGACCATGAAGGACTTCTATTGTCATCCTGCTTCATTGCATCATCCGAGAACTGTAGAAACCAATGGGTTCATTATGAGCATCTGACACTGGTATGTTATGTATCATCGTGGATCTATTATCAATTTAGAGTTGTACATTCCACATCGTTTTGTTAGGAAATATAGGTTTTGCTAATGGCTTCTTGGAACCCCAGTATGCTTTTTATATCGAGTTGAGGCCTTCGCCTTATTCCACTTGTGGTTGTCCTTTACCAAGGTCGGCAGTGAAATAGAATTTCATATCCCTTACCATTGTGCCAACATTGATGCTCAGTATGATTGTATTTTTCTTGATTGGTGGGAAGACACTATAGTCTCATTCGTAGACAAAGTTAGTCCGAAGATTCTAGATGTCAATTAGGATCTGAGATTCCAAGTCAATTCATCCAGAAGCAAGGTTGCTTGTGAACCTGCCAAGAAAGGAACACATATAGCAAGACAGTCTTCTCTTTCGCATACGAAGCGCGACCATCCTTCCACTTTTTAAAATAGGGAGCATTCCTTTCCCAAGGCATTAGAGATCATTGGGCCAAAGGTAGATTATGTAGTTACTCCTGTAAGAGCATTTACTAACAGTGGAGAATCAAGGGAGGATGATATTGATCACATTTTGCTAAAGGTGCGCATAAGAACTCAATCAGCTGAAGTGACCAAAGAGGTTTTTTTTATGATGTTGTGGTCATACACGAAGATGGTAACACCGGGGAGGTTGCCGAGAGACCTCTTAAAAGGGTGATGGAAATAGAGAGAGCCTACTCTCGTTCTTTTGGTGGTGGACTGTACGACTTCCCAAGCAACTGGAACTAGGATTGATGATCTAGATATCTCGGCACACATTTTGAGTAAGTTAAATTATTTTAGTTGATCTCCATCTTTTTCAATTTGATATTTTTTACATTTCAAAAAATCCTTTGATTTTATTTTTTTTCTTTTATATTTCTCATCTGTACTGGCCGATATAATTTCGGAGCATCTTTCAGATTTGCCTTTTGCCCAAGGTGATAAAACCAATGCAGTGCAAGCCCTTGCTGATGCACTAAATGTGGATGATCTTGAGATACCAATTTGGGAGTGTGGGGATGTTAACACCATTGGTGGCGGTACCCTAGCTTCACATACTATTGATGGAAAGGAGGATGACTAAGAGAAAGTTGAATCTAGATGTAATTTAAGCACCGAAGATTACGCATGTACATGTCAAGGAGATGCTGACACATGACCTGTTCAACAGAACCTCCCTACACCACATTCTTCTCAATCGAGAGATCACCTTAGGAGATCGATACCCATTATGTCTCCTTATTCTTATGATATAAGTGAGAGATCTCGTGACAACCAAATGGTCATGGAAAGATCCCATAGCTTGGATGCATTGCGAGCATATCTCAGATCGGAGCTTGAATATGTGTTAGAAGGTGGTCTTTTCAAAATGAGGACTTGGCATAATGTTGCCTTTTCATCCATAAATAAAGCTCTCCAAAGAAATTTTAATGTAGATACTTCCTCTCTTCATTTGGAGGTAGATTCTCTTTTATAGCAGCTGGACAACGATAATAGAATGTAAACTGCCTTGACCTCATAAGAGAAGGAGAGAGAAGTAACTTCCGTTAGTGGTATAATAGAGGCTCACCAACACAAGAGGGACATCTTGATTCAGGAATCATCTATTATCGAATCAATATTGATAACTCTAAAGAGTAGAGAAGCTAAATTCAAGGCCAGATTTCAACGCATTTGTGATGAGAGCACTGAATTGATGAAGAAAACCAGCCTTATATTAGAGGAAAAGTGAAGAATTGGAGGAGCTACTTCTTTAGCAGAAGATCATTGGAATGAGTTGGAGCAATCTCATATCTCTAGTGAAGCAGAGGTGAAAGCCATTGACCAAATGAGGAATGACTTGATACAAGCTTTTAGGGCTTTGACCGACAATGCTTAGGTTAGATGGGATACTTGGCATTCATTTGATGGGATTTTATAATTCTTTCTCATTTTTGATATATCTTGTAGGGCTTATTTTCTTTTTTCTTTTTGAATATGGAGAAACTTTTTTTTTATAATGTGACTGGAACTTTTTACACTGCCTATATACCCAAACAGGGATCACGTCAAAATTAGTTCAAATTTATTCTATTGATATTTTTGGATCGTCCACAAAAGATAGGTACCAAAAATTTGTTGACACAAATTGTGTGTATTTTATTCAACACAAAATCTGATGACACATTACAAGATGGTAATTTCTTTGATACAAAGAAAGGGATTTGACTCTCTTGATGGTGCTCGATCACTTGAGCGTCCTTTGAGTAACGAATGCTTTGATGAAGATGAGGGCTAGATGGCATGATTCTCAAACTTCATAATGAATGTAGGTGTCCTTTACTTTGTGCTTTGGGCTTAACCAGTTGTGAAGATGATTTTCTCCTTAAGAAGACCTTTTTATGGTGTATTTCTTCTTTGAAGAGATGACTGTGAGAGATTAAATCTTTGCAGAGAGTTCTTCTCCTGATGTGTATGTGTCCAAGGCTTCAAGGCTTCAATAGTCTTTCTCCTTTGTGTGTGCCTTTGAGGCGGTAGGTATACAAGGTGTTAGAGCAACAGAGTTTCAGTATCTCTCCTCTCTTTTTTCCTCCTTTGTAATGAGAAAAAACTCTTATTTATAGATGTAGGGAGGGCGGAGTCCTGCAATTCTCAAGAACATATGGATAATTATCTAAATTTAGAGATAATTAAAATTTAAGTAGATAAATCTTTGCAGATCCAACTGAGAGCAACTCACGTAGCATTATTTTCTATTTTCACTTAAGTCAAAGGTTCAAATTTATTTTTAAGAACCTCATTATTAAGTGGGACCCACTTCCTGAGATCATACCACGTGGCAATTTTGGATCTAAAAAATTTACGTTCTGTTAATGTCATAGGAAAATCCTTGACATCACTTATTTGTAAATTTAGTGACAATGTCCTTGAGGGTCAGTAAGTGCTATCATTTGAAAATCAAGACTGTTGTGGACCCAACGAAGGACAATCATTAGCAAGTCATATCCGTTGAATAGTCCCTTGTAAGGACCCAAACCTAGACAATTAAATCCGTAATTGCTGGTAATTAGAATGATAAACAATATGTGGTATAAGTGGGTGAATTCAAAATCTAATAAGGGTAAATAGGGCAGCAAATGGAATATATGGAGCATTCGAGTAGTGGTGCAACAAATTATTAGAGGAGTGGGGTCGATTTGTAATTAATAGAACTCTTGGAGGAAGAAATAAGAGCATTAGACATTATGGGGAACCATTCTACAAGTATTGGGGTTAGCTAGTAATTAGGTATAACTTCTGGAGAAAAGATAGAAATATTTGAATTGGAGAATTAGGAAAGTGCGTGGAGTGATAAAATGGATGGGAATCTTCCATTATCTTCTCCTAGCCATCTCTTTGTTTATGAATTAAGATAGAGTAGAAAGATTTAAAAGAACGAGAGAAAAAGAAATAGAAAGGATAAACCAAAGAGAAACCCCAATCGACCCTTTTGTCTGAGTATTAGAATAGAAGAGTAGAAGGGAAAGGAAAGGATGCCTTAGCCCCAGCCGTCCCATCTAGAAAAGAAGAAGAACTAAAGAAGAATTTCTGGAAAATATGAAGAAGGAGAAGAAGAGAAAAACAGGAAAAGAAAGAAAGAAGGATCAATGGAGGAATTAGAAGATGGAGGAAGTTACCTGAATCCGGATTGCAACGAGAGGAGAAGGTAAGTCACAATTTCTGTATAGTGTATTTGATTAAGGTATTATTTAGAGTTGATTTCATATGATTGATAGTGCATTAATAATAGATCTGGTTTGAATTTGAATGCATTAGGGTCATGTTTAATCAATTGATCTAATGATTTGCATATGTTGATTGTTTGGTTGCCTTATGGATGAATAAGAGGAATTTCGTGATCAATAGAAACAACCCCAAATTAAATCTGGGATCCATACCCCAAGATTTAGAAACCCAGAAAACAGGTTACAGTGGCCATGGTTGGTACCCACCGGTACATCGGCAAGGGTACCGACAGGGCCTTAAAAACAGTTGAAATATCTCCTTTGGTACCCTCCAGTACACCGATAAGGGTACCGACGGAAGTGACATCTGCAGATTTGAACCTTTGGGTTCATTTTCAATTTGTATTGATTGTGAATGGGTCCAACCTTGGTTTGAACATGTGCTAGGGTTAACATATGACCCAAATGGACCCAGATCTAATATTGATAATTGACAATTTCATATTATGACCATAAGGACATAAACCTGATTATGGTTGATCACCATGGGTAATGCCATGTGATTAGTTGGGTTAGGGGTACTCCAAGAGTTCGAGAACTAGTCTTGGTGAGTTAAGGGTGGAAGGATGAATCTAACCATAACCATGAGAAACACCCTTTGAGCCTCATGGTTTGCCCCACACCATTAATCTGATTTCTAAATTGAACTCAATTACTTTGTACACATAAGTGCATGGTAATTAGAATTAGTGGGTTGAATGGTGATGTGGACTTGTATGGTTTGCATTAGCATTTGATTTACGGTCTCGAGGTTGATCCTAGTCATCAACCCGAGGTCCCATTATAGATTGTAACCATCACTCACCCTTGAACTTGAATATATAAGGACATTAGCATAAATCAAATTGATAGTTAGATTAGTAAATTGATTGTGTAGTATAAATAATACCTGGGAAACATATGATGGTTTCCAACCGGATATCCTTGTGAATGGGCACGTGGATAGTTTCCATTGATGGTTATCATTGGTTCCTAGTTCATAATGCATTGCATCCTAAGCTTATGTAATTGTTAAGTGTGCCCGGGAGGTGGTGAATATAGAGGGTGGAATCCCGTGAGTGTTATACACTCTAAATCTAGCATTGGTTGGAATTCCTAAATAGCATTAATGGAGTTCCTCGCCGTGGGTTATAGCCTAAAATGAGGAGGGGACTTCCGGCAGTTCCTAGTGGCCTATGCTCGAAATTTGTTATAGTATTGACTTGGAAGAATGAGGGGCAATTAACTAGTTACATGAGCTTAGTTCATCATTCATATCACATTTGCATTCTTGTTTTAGAATCTGCATGTTATCATTTTACATAGCATATCTTTATCATACTATAACTCATTCTGGTTAGTCTTAATTAATCTTGTATAATTGATTTAGTTTTGTTTGAGTGTTATAATTTACTTGGTAATAGCTTACGAGGATGGACGATAGATAGGGGCATACTGGGCATTCCAAAGCTCACGCAACTTATCATGTTGTAGGTTATGATGAGTAGGAGCTAACAGAGACTGGATGCTGATTCACTTAGAGACATCAATTCATTCCTTATTGGTGATGATGGAGTACATAGGTAGTTATTGTATTGTAGTGTTTAGTTGTAGTTATTGTACTTGTGACTCTTTTGAAGTCACAAGGGCTTATGTAATCTTAATTGAGTCTTGGCTTCTGCACTCTGAATATTTAATGAAGGTAATGTATTTTACTTTTGTACTTGTGATTTGATATGGCAGTCTGCGTTTCAGCAATGGAACCTGAAGGCTACGACTTGGGATTAATGCATTAACCCTGGGACGGAAGCCTTGCCTGCCTAGTTTGATTATGCAACACATCATCTGGTTCATTAAGAACCCGAAGAAGAAAAGTCCTTCATCCTTCGCTTGCCTTATGACCACCTTGGGAAGGAAGTGAGGAGTTCATATGCCTCTACCTGGTAGTGAGCAGAAGGTGCACCTGTACAAAAACCTGAACATCACAGGGTTGGGAATCAGGCCACCTCTCAAGGAGGAGACTAAGTGAGGGAGAACGAGGGTAAGTAAAGCGAGAGCATAGAGAAATGTGCTACCACCTCGATCTGAGAGTACAATAGCACCTTAGCAGGAAGCATCCACATCTGCTCCACCGGCAAGTTTTCAGGTCCCTTACTTTGCCAGGAGGGACAGCTCCATTAAGACCCAACTGGAGTCTCTGGAGAGGAGCGCAACGACCTTGCAGAGGACCACTGAGGAGGCTAGGACAGAGGTCCGAGAGCTCAGGTCTGAGGTTCGTGAGCTCAAGTCCACCTAGGAGAGGGCATTGGACAAGGTCATGGGATACTTCCACTATATCGCCAACTCCTGCCATAAGACAGATGATGCGATTCCTTCACCACATCGTGCACCTACACCTAGGCCAGAGACACAGACAGCAGGCACAGAGAAGCGGGAGCAGGAGGAGTGGGGAATGGAGATCCAATAGTTGTTGTTAGACTGAGGGGAGTATCCCCGTTTGCCTTGATGTTTTGTTTAGTTGATGTATAAGCTTTATTTTGTTTGAATTTTTGGTATGTAGTGGAGGCTGTGACTACCCACTGTTGTTTGAAATCTCTTTGAATTGTAATGTAAGTTATTTGATATGTTAACATCCTATGAAGGATTATATTGTGCTCAGGTGCAAGACTTGGTTTGGCACTCTAGGGCATGGTTAGGGTGAATGCATTTCGTTTGTTGCTATTGTGCCAATTGTTTGTTGGATTTCCATTAATGTTGAATGCCGTAGTGAAATGACATGATATTAAGAGACTAGCCTAGACTACTCTAAGACTGACTAGATGTGTTCCAAGTCAATTGAAGTTTGTACACAATCGAGATGCACAATCGAGATTTGTTAGTTGAGTAACAGTTGTTGATCGAAGGACATCCACCGTACTGATTTCGGGGTCGAAATCCTTTTTAAGGAGGATAGAATGGAAGGACCCAAACTTATTCAATTAAATTCGTAATTGCTGGTAATTCGAATGATAAACAATATGTGGAATAAGTGGGTGAATCCAGAATCCAACGAGGGTAAATAGGGCAACAAATGGAATATATGGAGCATTGGAGTAGTGGTGAAACAAATTATTAGAGGAGTGGGGTCGATTTGTAATTAATAGAACCCTTGGGGGAAGAAAAAAGAGCATTAGACCATATAGGGAATAATTCTACAAGTATTGGGGTTAGTTGGTAATTAGGTATAACTTTTGGGGAAAAGATAGAAATATTTGAATTAGAGAATTAGGAAAGTGCGTGGAGTGATAAAATGGAAGGGAATCTTCCATTATCTTCTCCTAACCATCCCTTTGTTTATGAATTAAGATAGAGTAGAAAGATTTAATAGAAGAAAGAAAAAAATAAAGGGAAAGGATAAACCAAAGAAAAACCCCACCTGATCCTTTTGTTTCAGTATTAGAATAGAAGAGTAGAAGGGAAAGGAAAGGAAGTCCTAGCCCTAGCCGTCCCATCTAGAAAGGAAGAATAACTAAAGAAGAATTTCTGGAAAAGATGAAGAAGGAGAAGAAAAGGAAAATAGGACAAGAAAGAAAGAAAGATCAATGGAGGAATTAGAAGATGGGGGAAGTTACTTGGATCCAGATTGCAATGGGAGGAGAAGGTAAGTCACATTTTCTGTATAGTCTGTTTGATTAAGCTATTGTTTAGAGTTAATTTCATATGATTGGTAGTGCATTAATAATAGATCTGGTTTGAATTTGAATGCATTAGGGTCATGTTTAATTAATTGCTCTAATGATTTCTATACATTGATTGTTTGGTTGTCTTACAGATGAATAAGCGGAATTTCATGATCATTAGATACAATCCCAAATTAAATCTTGGATCCATTTCCCAAGATTTAGAAACCCAAAAAATAGGTAACATTGGGCCTGGTCAATACCCACCGGTACATCGGCAAGGGTACCAATAGGGCCTTAAAAATAGTTGAAATACCTCCTTCAGTACCCTCCGGTACACCGTTAAGGGTATCGACGGAAGTGACATCTGCAGATTCGAACCTTTGGGTTCATTTTCAATTTGTTTTGATTCGGAATGGGTCCCACCATGGTTTGAACATGTGCTAGGGTCAACATATGACCCAAATGGACCCAGACCTAATATTGATAATTGACAATTACATATTAGGACCATAAGGACATAAAACTGATTCTGCTTGATCACCTTGGGTAATGCCATGTGATTAGTTGGGTTGGGGGTACTCCAATAGTTTGAGAACTAGCCTTAGTGAGTCAAGGGTGGAAGGATGGATCTAACCATAACCATGAGAAACACCTGTTGAGCCTCATGGTATGCCCCACACCATTGATCTGATTTCTAAATTGAACTCAATTATCTTGTACACATAAGTGCATACTAATTAGAATTAGTGGGTTGAATAGTGATGTGGACTTGTATAGTTTGCATTAGCATTTGGTTTACGGTCTCGAGGTTGGTCCTAGTCATCAACCTAAGGTCCCATTATAGATTGTAACCATCAGTCACCCTTGAACTTGAATACTTATGGACATTAGCATAAATCGAATTGATAGTTAGAACAGTAAATTGATTGTGTAGTATAAACAATACATGGGAAACTTATGATGGTTTCCAACAGGATTATTGTTATGCCCCATTCTCCCAGATGCACACGTGTCAACATGAGTGGAGTCTGGGACACCAAGGCATGACCTTCACCCTCAAACATCATTAATTTCCTTAGTATCAAACGTGAGGGTGGAAGTCAATATACACTCCTCAGACAATAATCATCATTTGTCAATTATTTAAAGACAAACTGCGGAAATAAACCAAAAGATCGATAACCTGAATTATTATACGTTAATCTGGCATTAAGCTAATCAAATGCCTAAATATTTCCATCATTATGAATATGCAATAAAAGTCCTCTTACACAGTTTTAATTATACAATCTCAAATGTACAATTTAAATTACATTAATCAATTTTACACATCTAGACCTCACACAATATACTCGAGGCCCAATCCCATGATCTCGTCAATCATCAACGTATTCCGCTCTATCATGCGCCTATTCTGGGGTCATATCACGTATATGAATATAACCTGAAAAATGTTAAGCCAAAGGCTTGAGCTACACGGCTCAACAAGTAAAGAATACTAAAATAAGAGAAGAAACAGTTCTTCATATGGTCATGCTAATAATGCAATAATACTTATTAACATGTACAATATCATGCTTCCATATAATCATGCTATCAATACTATGAGTTCAATAACATAATTAAATTCACATTTTTATCAAACTATGCGATCAATCAATATACCATAAGTTCGATACTATGGGTTTATTGCATGATAGAAATATACAAGGGAACCCGACCACAATGGTCTAACAACTAGTATCCGATACCTGAGGCCATAAACCTGTTTAGTACCATCGAGTCATAATCATTCCATCCTCTGACGTGTCTTAGTGTCATCGAGCTGTAATGCTATAGTGTCATAGAACCGTAGTGCAATAACGCTCACGTGTCAGAAGTTTCCCTTAGTGCGTTCGAGTCATGCTATTAGAGGAAACTTTCCAATTCTTCCCACAGTAACTGGGACCTCTCATGTTCAAACTGACGTATCAAGATCCATTTCCGTACCACATATCCATAATGAAATGAGGATAACATATCTCCTCAGTGTCATAACAACATCCCGCTACCAACATCGACAACTCAAGGGTCGAGGACGAGAGTATCACAACTGTGAAACATCTCCCAGGGCATCACCACTGTGAGGCATCCCCAAATTCCAAGGGTATCACAACCGTGAACCATCGCTCAGTGGTAGGGGTAGTATCAGCGACCAAATATTCCGTTCACATAATCACACATAATCCGGGGGCTATTGAGGTAGCTGATCCCTCACCCAATTACAACGATACCGAAATCACAATTTATACAGCCAATATCAGTCACGTGCTTCCCAAGGACTTACTCTGTTGCCTTGATCACACTATAATAAATCCACTCATTAGCTGGAAGTCAAGTCACAGATGACATATTCGATGTCTCTATTTCCGAAGCGTTCAATTAGACAATTCATTATCGTACCCTCTGTGTTCACTGTGCGTCGAGTACTATGGTTACCGGTTCGCATTTACAGTAACTCATCATGGTTTGTCGATCTACCTTACTGACTTCACGACATAGCCAAGTTCAAACATTACGGTGCATAAATATAATGTAAGTATACACCATTCAATCTACGTAAGATGATAACTACATATGTATCATCATACCACCGTTCTAGTTCCACTATTGGGGAACTCGCAACAGATATCGAGTACATACATATATGTAGGTATCGTAATGTGCCACTTTCCACATCTTGGGAACGCATCCCAACACTGAGTAATGAGTCTATCTCATTTGTCCTCATCAATCACTCTGGATCATTACTAGCGATTATCCTTTATAAATCTGTAATGTTCCTTCTTTTTATAGGAAACAGGGGTAGAATCGATATCTTACTTCCCCTTTTTATAATTCACCTAATTCCTCTTTTTTGTTTGATCAAGTACTACAACCATTTCTTATTTTATTCAACTCAATCATACTATTCTTGCTTTCCACTCATCGGTGATTCTCACTTAAATGTTTAGACTTTCGTGTTATCGGCCTTCACTAGTTCTTCTGAACAATAATAGGGGTGAACACTTTAATCTAGTTCACAACATAATTTCCCTTTTCGATAATTCTCCATATTCCTCATTTTTGTGATCTTTCACAGTATAATCACAATACTATTGACTACTAGTAGTAGGTAGTACTTACACGAGTATCTAGGGGTTTTGGGTGATTCGGCCCTCACCTAATCCATACTCTGGACACCACAAGTGTCATTGTGCTGACAGGAGTCTACAAACAGATTCAATATTCATCATAAATATAATCAAACATGTGAACACATGCTAACAAACGGACAATTTACATTCAATAATCTTTTTGCATTTTCTCCATGCTGATTCATGCATTTCTCCTCAGGTTATTACCATAATATCACATTGTTTATACACAAGGGTTCATCCACTAAATGCCAAGTTAAAACAATATCTGGACATCCAAAATCCATCTCTGTTGAGATTCCAGATTGTGGCTCGATCACCATTCGCGATCGATCGCCACATAATCGATCGAAAATCGCGATCGATCGACACTTGCGATCGATCGCAAGCTACACAGTAGCCCAGAACTGGGGTTTTTGCCCCTTTTCTTGTTCATTCATTCTCACCCATTCACACACATGTTCTTCATACATTCACAATCTCTTCTAATACAGGTTATGCTACTTAGATTTCTCAATAACATTTAACCTTTTTCATATAAAAAAATGATTTTTAAATTCATAATCCATGCATACATCCATCTTTACAAACAACATGCCCAAATCATGGAACCATACAAAAATTCTGATTTTATCTTAAATTAGCATCTTTATTTACTTGATTTGCAGATCTTTCTCTTTTTGTAGGAATCCCTTTGAGCATCAATGCTTGATTCCTCTTTTTCCTTAGCAACTTCTCTTCTTAAACCTCATGCATCAAAAACCCCTTTCCTTCTCCTTCTTTGCAACGAATCCCTTCCTCTTCCCTTCTTCTTCTCAACGTTTTTTTCCTTTCTCTCTCTTTTTTTCTCTAACCAAAGCCTAAGGCAAAGAGACAAAAGAATTGTCTCATGTCTAGCTTCTTCAAGAAGCTTCCTCTTGGTTCTACTACCATCCAAAGTGGGAATACCAAAATTTGGGTGTTACTAGCTTCTTTAAGAAGCTACAAAGTATATTTGTTAGAGTCCTACTAGGAACACTAAGTTCACGTGTTGCCAATTAACACATTTTATCACTTTCTCATTTTTCTTATCTTAAAATTTATAATAACACAAAAACGCCGCTACGTCGGCATTCCAAACTGATCGTACTCACGCCCTTTTTTTAAATGTGGAAATTACTGAAATGCCCTTACTCTATATTCTTAAATTTCTGGTTCTCACAATTATCCTAGTGAATGGGCATCTGGACAACTTCCATTAGTGATTATCATGGTTCCTAGTTCGTAACACATTGCATCCTAAGCTTATATAATTGTTAAGTGTGCCCGGGAGGTGGTGAATATAGAGGGTGGAATCACGGGAGTGTTATACACTCTAAGCATAGCACTGGTTGAATTTCTAATACCATTGATGGTGTCCCTTGCCATGGGTTAGCGCCTAAAATGAGGAGGGGACTTCCGGCAGTTCCTAGTGGCCTATGCCCGAAATTTGTTATAGTATTGACTTGGAAGAATGAGGGGCACTTAGCTAGTTTCATGAGCTTAGTTCATCATGCATATAACATTTGCATTCTTGTTTGAGCCTCAACATGTTATCATATCACATTGCATATCATTATCGTACTGTAACTCATTATGGTTAGTCTTAATTAATCTTGAATAATTGATTTAGTTTTGTGTGAGTGTTATGATTTACTTGATAATATCTTATGAGGATGGACAACAGATAGGGTCTTACTAGGTTTTCCAAAGCTACACGACTTATCATGTTGCAGTTTATGATGAGTAGGAGCTGACAGAGTCTGGATGCTGATTCACTTAGAGACATCAATTCATTCCTTGTTGGTGATGATGGAGTACATAGGTAGGTATTGTATTGTTGTGTTTGTTGTAGTTATTGTACTTTTAATATTGTACTTGTGACTTTTCTGAAGTCACAAGGGCTTATGTAATCTTAATTGAGTCTTGACTTCCGCAGTCTGAATATTTAATGAAGGTATGCATTTTACTTCTATACTTGTGATTTGATATGGCAATCCGCGTTTCAGCAATGGAATCCGAAGGTTACGACTTAGGATCAGTGCCTCCCGCCTAGGGATTTGGTCTACTGGTTTTGGGGTGTGACACCCCTGGCCACAGTAAGTATCATGGTATGCACACTAGATAACCCCTAGAAACTACATGCTATATTGGTATATTGAATTAGTTTCAAAGGAGCTTGAGTGACCTTTATAAGTTAAGGGGCATTCAATAGACCATGCTCATTTGGACTTATGTCCAGACAACTGGGTACTGCCCATGGTTGGTCGATACCTACCTTGGATGGCCTTGGGAAATAGACTTTAGAAATTATAATATTAGGTTTTCCTAGGGCCCAGTTAACCGATTAAGTTGGTCTGGTTGATCAATGGGGAGTCCAGTCGATCCCGGTCGATTGATCCCCATTCCAGTCACAAAACAGACCCTCACTGTTTTTACAAACCTGCAGTCATCTAGTCGACCGACCAAGTTGGTCCGGTTGATCAGATGGTTGCTCTCGATGAACCGGTTGGAGGAGCATCTTTGGATTCTCCAGAAATTATTCGACCAACAAAATGGTCTGGTCGACCGGGAGCCATTACGGTGGAAAAAATAGAGCCATTGGGCTTTCCAATCTAGCCGTTGGGAGTTACCGGGTCGACGGGACCAACTGCTCTACGACTGATTTTGCATTTTTAAGTTACTCTTATAAATAGAACATGACATCACTTGGGCACATAACCCGAAATAGATTTATGAAAATCCTTGTGAAATTTAAGGAGAGCTTAGAAGCATCCAAAAGGATTTGATGAACTCTCTCCATCTTTTCCCCATTCACATGCTGAGAGTATTCTACACTCATTCAATGAAGAAGGAAAATTGAGAGCAAGAACTTACCCTAGATGTGTAGAACCTCATAGGTAGTTCACACACATGTGAAGGATTGTAAGGCCCTCGCCCCCTTTGTGCGTCGTCCATTGGAGTATCTTCTAGAAGGCGTGGAGCGAGGAATTCGTGCAAGAAGGTTAGGCTTTGAGCTCATCTTTGGACTTTCGATTTTATTGGTAAATCTATTCAAAGCAAGTTCCCTGGTTTTGAATTTTATATTGAAAACTTGTAAAGGTGGACGTAGATTCATGGGAATCGAACCACCATTAAAAAATCAGGCTCGAGGTGAACTTAGGAAAAATATCGTGTAACGGTTCGGGGTCATCTGTATGAAACGTTAAGTTTCATGGCTGGTGGTGAGCCGATTGAAAACCATCCATAATGAATACCTTGGGACCAAAAGCGGTGCCCTTAAGAGTGGATGTAGGCCGGAGTGTCGAACCACTATTAATCATGCGTTTGGGTAGATTGCTTGTGTATTTTGATTGGTAGACATTGCATGCCAGGGTTTCCATTAAATACATGAGTTATTGATTGATTTATTATAGGAATATTTGTTAATCAATAATAACATAATTCATAGGTTTTAAAATGAACTTAAATTCCGCATAATTGATTTTAAAACCTATTCAGCCCCTCTAGGATATCTCAATTGCACTTTCAATCGGTATCAGAGCATTGGTGCTCAGATATAAGGTTTAACCGCCTTTAGTTTGATCCTTGAGATGTCTAAATATGAGGGACAATCTGTTTCTAGACCTATTTTCTTTGATGGCTCGAATTATGCCCATTGGAAAACAGAAATGAAAACTTTTTGAGGTCTGTAAATGACACAGTTCTAATTGTGATAAGTAGGCTGTGGTCTCCCCCTACCATGGAAATTGACATGGAAGGGGTTAAGAGACAAGATACCCTTGACTATGAGATGTAGATTGAAATAGATAAAAAGAAGAGAATAGCTGATGCTAGAGCTCTTAATGCTATCACATGTGTTGTATCTTCTTATGAGTTTAAAAGAATATGCATGTGTGCTAATTCTTAACAAGTATGGGACATTCTTGAACTGACCCATGATGGTACCACCATAATCAAGCGGTCCAAACTCCAATTTCTCACTACTAAATTTGAAAATATTAGAATGGAAGTGAGTGAGAACTTCATTGATTTCTATGGAAAGCTCAATGATATAGTTACATCCATGTGGGATTTGAGAGGACTGGTTCCGGAGGCAAAAATCTGTAGAAAGATTCTACAATCCCTTTCGGATAGGTTCACCTCCAAGGTCAACTTCATTGAGGAGTGTAGGGACATAGCCTTTTAAAGGTTGAAGAACTTGTTGGGTCCCTACAGAACTTTGAATCACAATTTGATACCTCTCCTAAGAAGAAGTCTATTGCCTTGACCTCATGTAGCTCCAAAGACAAGGAAATTGTAAACAAAGACTATGAGAGCTTGTATGAAGAGAATTTGGCCATGTTGGCTCAAAAATTCCTTAGGCACTTTACTAGAAGGAGAGAGAGTGCAAATAAAACGGGAAAATATTTTGACAAAGCTTATTTTAAGGCAAATCTTAGAGAAAAGTCAAAAGAACCTCAGTGCTATAACTGTCATGGTTATGGGCACATAGCACCATCTTGCCCTACTAAGGTAAACCCAGTAGAAGAGATATGGCTGCTATCACCTGGGATAAGTCATCTGACACAGAGTTTGAAAAATTGGCTAACTCATATAAAGATCACGACGTGACCATTCTGATGGTTAAGACACTCTCGTATTCTCCTAAGGATGCTATATAGTTAGATCCATTTAGGAAAACCCTTATGAGGAGACCTCTGAACCTGAAGAGTTTGATGATGCACTTTACCTAGAATACCACAAACTTGCTGGTAAGGTAAATGAGTTGAGATGTGAAAACACCAAGTTGTTTATTGACAAGAAAGTTGTTCTATATGATAATGAGACTTTAACCATTTAAACTAAAAAATTAAAATCTGAAATTATTAGAATGAAAGTCTCACTTTTAAAATGTCAACAAGATAGTTTAGAGCTTGAAAAAGTAAATTAGAAAACACTAAACTATCAGCCAAAATAAGACAATTTAAAGAGTCCAAGGATAGGACAGGTCAAAGCTGCCATAGTAAGACTTATAGCAAACCCAACACCTTCTCTATATTTGAGAAGGGTGAGTCCTCTTCCCATAGTCCTAACATCAGTATATCTAGGACTGTCTACCACACTTGTGGTGAGTCCGGGAACCAACCCTTGAGTGTACCTTAATGTATGCTCGGATGATCACCTCCCCTTTGGAAAAGGGAAAGGTGTGATGTCCTCTAGCTTGAAGACTCCTACATGAATCAAATAGGTCAAACTATTAAAAAGGGATCTTCTAAAAAGAGGAGAAATTGAAGAAAGAGATCTCCTATGAATTCCACCAAGTTTCTCTCTTTGAGAATACCAAAACAAACAGGAAAAACTTTTGAATTCTCCAAACTCACTTGGTGGACTCTCATCCAACACTTGTTTGGGTTCCCAAAAATAGGAACAAATTATTAGTCACCCATACTAATAAAAATAAGTCGATCTCACCTAGATGGTATCTAGATATTGGAGCCTCCAGGCACATGACTAGAGACATATCCTTCTTCACTACTTTTGAAGATTTTAAAGGAGGATCTACGACTTATGGGGATGGGAGTAGGTCATGCATCACTTTTAGGGGTTCTGTAAAGCTTCCAAATATGCCTACCATAGAAGGTTTGAAACATAACCTTCTAAGCATATCACAACTATGTGATAGAGAACATAGTATGACCTTTGGCAGTGATGGCTATGAGATATCTGGAAAACTACGAAAGATTGTCATGAGAGGTCTCAGGATAGCAGATCACTATTATGTGGTTGAAGAAGGATTTTCCATTTCTTCTTCAATCTGCCTTATGGCATCCACTCTGGAAAGGCATGCCATAAAGGAAAATCTAATGCCCCTTCCAGGAATGCCACCATAGTGACCCTGACCCCACACTCTTATTTAATAATTAAATCCTATTTAATCATTTAAAGGAACTTAAGGATTTAATTGTTATAATAATGCCTGAATGGGACTAAAGTGTAATTAAGTTGAATTATAGAGTAATTTTTGAAATTTATGACAATTTCAGGTGATTTGGGTTTGGACCCCAAAGCTTGAATTAAATTAGACCTTGGGCTGGTCGTTTGGTCTGTAGGAGAGAGGTGAGGATACTTTGGTCTTTGTACTTATTTTAAATAAATTAGTGTGGAGGGAAAACCCCACTAACTCCACAAATTCAAACGTGCATAGTAGTGGGAGATAACCACAATTAGGAGAGAAAACTTGAACCAAAGGAGAAAGAAGAAAAGAAGGGAGTTGCAGAGAAATCTAGAGAAGGAAAAAGGAGAAGAAGGGAGAAAGCAAAGAGGAAACTTTTCCTAGAATTCCTTGGTGTTGAAGTTCAAAGAAGTCTAAGATTGGAAGAGGTAGGAATTTTCTTACTTCTATGGTAGGCATGTTCATAGAATGTAATAATGCTATAGAATAATACATATAGGATCATTGTGTTGTTTGTGGTTGAATTATGCATATAAACTATGAATTCTCCATGATGTGTGAAGATCTTGTCTTTAATTGTTGAATTATGAAAGTTAGGAAGAAATTCAAGTTATGATCTTTGATCCACGAAAATTGGTGAATTTATCATGTTAAACTTGGAGTTAAAGTTGGGGTTTTGTTTATGACAAGTTAACTTAGTTTCTAATGGTGTTAATTATGATTTTAGTATTTAACAATATCAAATTTGGGTGTTTGGGACATTGGGCAAAACCCACGAGAAGCAAAAGTGAAATTCTGAGCTGAATTGCCTGCTTGGCAGCTGCCGAGGTACCTACCGAGCTAGTGAAACTTACTGGACCTGCTATTAAGACTCGATAGCTACCAAGGAGCTTTAGCAGGAAGCTCGGAAACTATTGAGCTCCTAATTTTATGAAAATTTGTGGGAAGCTTGTTTTGGATATTTGTAGTGTGTGTGTGTGGTCTTGGTTTGTGTGTGAAGTACCTGTGTAAGATTTTGTACAACAAAATGTGTAAACTGCCTAGTTTTCAACATGAACTGACTACATATGGTATGATATTATGTGTTAATGTGAATTGAATGATTATTTTATGACGTGAACTATGTGGCGTGAAGTTGGGGTGTGCATTGATCTTAGTTGGATAATTTGTTGTGCATTTGGTATGTGAGTCCCATGCATGTTTTCAGAAGTTTGGATATTTGAGAGTGATGCTAGAGGAATCCACTAGTGATCCTAGTGTTATGTGACACAAGATGTATATGTTGATCATTTTTGTGAAGGTGAATTTCCTACCTAGGGTATATCCTGAAAGGAAAGGGGCCAGATTTCTTGCCTAGGGTCCCATTCCCTAGAAGGAAGAGGGCATATTTCCCGCCTAGGGTACCATTCCCTGAAATGAAAAAGGGAACATTTCCTACCTTGGGTATTATTCCCTGAAAGGAAAGAGAGTGGCATTCTCTACCTTGGTATCATCCCGTAAAAGAAATGATTACTAACAGTTACATGGTTGTAGTGTCACAGTTAGGTTTGGCCTAACTACCCTTGCATTCCTGCATCATATCACACAAAACAGTGCATTACTTCACGTCATACAACACAATGCACCACATCATCTCACATTAACAATGCATCACTTCACATCATACATCTCACTACACTACATATACATCCATCGATCATGATGCATGTCTTCCATTATATGTGGAGCTGGAAATGAATTGATTGTGTGATACATTGCTAGATGTTATAGAAGAGAAGTATGTGCATGAAAATGTGGTTATAGCATGACTGGGTCATGGGCATTGATTATGAATCATGATAAGCATGATGATGAACCTGAGATTATGAAATTACGTAGGATTACATGTAAGGTTTGCAAATTAGAATATAAGCATGATATGGACATTGTGAGTGAATTATATATGTGTCATTGTGAACATTGCATGAATGAATTGTTTTATTACATACCTATGAAAGTATCTACTATCGTTCTATTGTGTTTTCCTACCGAACTCCCAAACTCACCCCTATTATGAAATAGTTGAATACCTCGAATGAAGTGGACCTTAGCTGGATGGACTGTGGAGTTGTTCTTATGTTTATGAACTATGTTTTTGTCACGACCCAAGCCAGTTTAGATCCACGGATCCATAACCGGGTCGGATTGCGACTCTCACCCCATATTGCTATGGGAGTGGCAAGAATATAAGAACATAAGCGGAATTTAATTACACAGTTCTAATAAAATATAATAATATAAATAATTACAATGTCCTTAATTACAAAATCTGGAAATCTAACTAACTAATCTATATGAAACTATCCCTTATAATTCTATTTTTGAATGCCCATTCCCAAACTCTCTTCAGTGATTTACTTCCTTTAATAACCTGAAAACCAACAACATAATATCCGTAAGCCAAAGCTCGGGTGAGTAGACTTTTAAAACAAGGTATTTACTCAACACCTAATGCTACTGAAAAATATAGTATATAATAATGTTCATCTAAAATATGAATAATATAATAATGAAATCAGAATAATGCATAACGATGACAAATAATAGTAATATGTTCTCTCACCAAATCTCACCTTGGTTTGTATCATAAGGATATTACATGGTCTGTTTTATCATACTACATGCCTAAATCTATTTGATAATCATATCTAGTGCATCATACACCAGATAAGCACAATAATATTAACAAACACATTATAATGCAATATGCATGAAATCTGGTATTCGAATGGCTCAAATCCCCACACTAACCAATCAAACATTAAGCAAGAATGTCTTCTCGATCCATTCCCCC
>JAUPMG010300873.1:0-16864 GCA_031762675.1 Pachysandra terminalis | reverse complement strand
AAATATTAGGTCTATATGTTGTGACTTCTTGTATATATCTTGTGATTGTTTTGGCTCTATTTTGTTTAGCTTTATTTCTTACATTATTGTCTATGTTTGATTTGTATGGCAAACATTATCAAAAATTTAGCTATTGGTGTCCAACACACTTGAATTTCTTATGTTCTTGATATCCTAAAATAGCATTGTATTAATTACTCCAATACAGGTACAACAGGCATGGATGCATTATTTTTTTGTTACTGAATTTCTTAAATCTCTAATTAGTTATAGATTTGCAAGAGATGGATAATTTATTTTTTATAAATTACATTATTTTTATTGGTGTCTTTTTTGGCCTTTATTTTCATATTTAAAGCACTGGAGTTTCACAATTAGCAACTTCCTCCTCTTTTGTTTCCCTCATCTTTTGAATAATTATTAATATTAATTCTAATTAATTCTAATATTAATATTAATTCTAATAAATATGATTTATATATGTAATTAGATTGATCATTTGTTAAGAAAGTTTTAAAAGTAGCATTTGTCCTATTCATCAAACAAAAAAAAGACGTGTCTTGTGTGTATGATTTGTTGGTACTAACTATATGACATTTCTCTGCATTATAGGCTCACCTAAGAGGTTATTTGTTGGTACTAATGTGACATTTTTCTTCATTATAGGCTCACCTAAGAAGCTAAAAGGAAGAAACTAATCTACATTCGTTCGATAACAAGAACTTGAGAAAAAAATACCGCTTCGTGAGAATTTGCTTCAATGTCTATCCTCAATCTACCCTTTGAATGGTCATCTTCTCAAGCTGGACATTATCTTCTTTGATCTTAGGTAAATATCTTTTGCTCTCCTTTTTTATTTTTATTTTTTCCTTTTCATTTCTTTTCCTAATATGCATTTTTTGGGGGCTTTAATCTGTTCTTATTTTATTATTATTTTTTGTTGTTGTGGTGGTGGTGGTTGTGGGGGTATGAAATGTCTTAGATTAAATCTCTAATTTTGCCTTTTTCTGGTAATAGTATGGTAAAATCATTTCAGTTATGATAAGATTTTTTTTCCAAGTAGCATGTGCTACCCCTTTTTAACTCAGACTTGGTCATATTTGGTTTTATTTTATTCTTTTCGTGTGTATGATATATATAGGTTAAAGCTGCAATTTTACCTCTCTTTTTTCTGGTATAATCTTATAAAATCATTCTGGTATTAATTTTTTTTCTATTTTCTTTTTTGTTCAGATCTGATTGAATTTTTGTTTTCTTTGTGTGTGCATATGAAATGTGTAAATTGAGCCTCTGAATTTGCCTTTTGTTTTCTGATAATAATCTGGTAAAATCGTTCCTGTATGTTAGTAGAAAATATTCTCTTTGCTCAGATTTGAGTTTTAATCTGAAGTTTTAGCCTGTGGTTTGCTCATATCGATTGAAAGTATTTTCCAAAACATTCTCTTTGCTCAGATTTGAGTTTTAACGCTATGATTCTGGTTCAAATGTGTAAAAGACCATTTGGAGAATTGTTTCGTCAGGTCTGAGATCATAAGCCAGGGGTTATAGTTCAGAATTTTGTAAAATATGCATAAATATTTTTCTATGCTCATATTGCTAGGTCAGAGTTGTGGATCATCCTGCTATTTCAGCAGTAGGAGATTTGCATCTGGACCTCACTAGTCTCAGCAATTTGGAAAGTCATAGCATAGTAATCCATATTAAAACCATCTATTCTAACTCTAACACCAGTTATGATCACTTCAGTCTGTAGAAACACGCCAATAAAATAATAAATCACCAGCTTCCTTGAGCTCAGAAGTGCTTTAGTAATCGAAAAGCTATCACTAATCCTTTACCGTTTAAGCGAAGTTAAAGTAGTTTTGATAGTGAGAAGAGAGATGCAAGCATATTGTAACTTCTCTTCTTATTTGAATCCTTTTTCTTATATTGTATATTCTTTTTGTTGATGTTGTGTGCCTGTGTTCTCTGCTCTGCTGTCAGAAGTTAAGATAGTTTTGATAGTGAGAAGAGAGATGCAAGCATATTGTAACTTCTCTTCTTATTTGAATCCTTTTTCTTATATTGTGTATTCTTTTTGTTGATGTTGTGTGCCTGTGTTCTCTGCTACTGTCAGGGTCAGAGCCAGGATTTTGAAGTAGTGGGGGCAAAAAAGCATTTACAATATCTTGTTTATTTTTTATTTTTATAAAATTCTTCTTTTACAAAAACTTCTCTTATTTATTATTATTTTGTTAATTTTTTTTAAAGCGTAGCACCGAACAATTTTTTTTTAATCTACCACAAATGCTTTTGTTATTTCAACTTCACCCCCAAGAATATTGCTTATTACTTTTTTCATCTAATTATATTTATTTCTTTCTATTTTAATGAAAGAATAGATGAGTTATGACTTATGTGGGTAAAAGAGAAAAATGTGGGGTATAATAAAACACAAAAACAATAAAAGATTATATGAGATAAAAGGAAAAATAGTGGGGCAAAATGAGATAAAAAAGAAAAAAATATTGGGGAAATTGAAAATTTAGTGGGGGCAACTGTCCCACTTGTACACGCAAGAACTAAAGGAAAAAAAAATTCAGTTGGGGCAGTTGCCCCCACTCCTCTCCATTTGGCTCCTCCCCTGGCTACTGTAGAAGCTGTTTGCGTTTTAATAATCTGCTCCATTGGCAGCCCATTTCATATCTAATAATCAGCATATTTGTTTTGTTACATCACACACACGCATGCATATATATATACTAGTAATTAAAGCAAATTGTATTTTTAAGGATTTTTTCAATACATTTTTTGGGACTAAAATACCCCCTATTTTTAGTACCCTAGTTTCCTCTTTTTTTTTTTTTTTTTAATTAAAATACCCCCTTATTTTTATACTTAGACACGTTATTACTTATATCCTACTTTTCCAATTGAGATCAACAATAATATAATAGAGAGAAAATCTTTTTTCAATCAATTCCCTATTTTTTAGTATCCTAATTACACACTACTCTTCCAATCGAGGTCTACAGCAATCGATATTACTATTAAAAGCAAAATCTATTTTTAATTTAGACAAATACACATGTAAAGATAAATTCAATTAAGTTTAAATGAGTTTATCTTCTAATTAGATAAGGTTAAAATGTGTATTTATATGAGATTAAAATAAGTTTATATTATAATTGAATATTTACGAGATAAATACATGTGTAATTAATAATATAGTTGCATGAGTGTAAAATAATATCAATAAATTATTTATAATATATAAATAATTACTGCTTGAATATGTTAAGAGAATAGGTTTTTAACAATATCTAAATACTATTTATAAGCTAAAAAAAGGTTGTTATAAAATATTTATAATTTATAATTAAGAAATTTCTAACTAGTTAATTCTTAGAATCGTATTAAAACTCAATCTGTTACAAACAAAAAGATTGTCATACATAGTAAAAGTAGTTAGGATGTTTAAGGTAGATAAGTTCAATTAAAATTAATTAGTTATACTTTTAAAAATCCCCTTTTTTTTTAGTAACTTAAAAATGTCTAAATACACATGTAAATATAAGTTCAATTAAATAATGAGATTAAGTTTAAATGAGTTTATCTTAGATAAAGTCAAAATGTGTATTTATATAAGATTAAAATAAGTTTGTATTATAATAGAATATTTGCGAGATAAATACATGTGTAATTAATAATATAGTTGCATGTAGGGATGGCAATGGGGCAGGTTCAATGGGTAACCCGCCCCGCCCCGCCCCGCCGCTCCCCTAATGGAGCGAGTTTGGTAAGCAAAATTTCGGGTTAGGGTCGGGTTTGGATGTTATGACCCGAGGTCGGGTCGGGGTTGGGTTCAGGCCAACCCGACCCTTCAGGTCATAATACCCATGTCTCTTAGCATTAGTTGTTGCTTAGTTTAGTTTAGGGTTTCTCTTCTCAATCTCAAGACTTGAGAGGAGAACTCTCTATTACGGCTGAACTATCTTCTCTTCTCCATCAAGGTCAAGTTTTCGGCAAATCGAAGGGGGCTTCTAGCGTTTTCTTCCACATATTTTGCAAGGGACGAATGAACTCAATCCATTCTATAATTTAAGAGCATTAGCCATCAACCTCAACCACAAGCTCAAGTTTCCAGCAAATCGAAGGGGGTTTCTAACGTTTTCTTCCACCTATTTTGCAAGGGGTCATCTGAACGGAATTTCAACAGCTTAGAACACTTTTTTTTTATCAGTTCATTTTCACTAGCAGGTGTGTTCTGATTTTTAGGTTTAATCTATCAAAATCCAAATGCTCTTTTGATCTTTAGAAGAATCTAACGTTTTCGTCCATCCATTTTTTGAAGTGTTGGACCTTGATTCGCCCCGTCTCGCAATACCGGCTTTCTAGAGTCTTGGAGAAACCAGGTCCCGTCCTGCCCTAATAGGGGTGGGGTCAGGTTTCTCCAATACTCTAGAAGTCGGTATTGGTTTTTTAATTGTTGCCTTGACCCTAGGGCCGGATCGGGGTCGGGGCAATATATACTCCATTAGGGTCGGGTCGGAGTAATTGGAACCCGCCCCGTTGCCATCCCTAGTTGCATGAGTGTAAAAATAATATTAATAAATTGTTTATAATATATAAATGATTACTACCTAAATATGTAAAGAGAACAATTTTTAACCTTATCTAAATATTATTTATAAGCTAAAAAAGATTATTACAAAATATTTATAATCTATAATTAAGAAAATTCTAATAAGTTCTATTCTAACAAGTTATTCCTTAGAGTCCGATTAAAACTCAATTTCTCACAAACGAAAAGATTCTCATGCATAGTAAAAGTAGTTAGGATGTTAAGGTAAGCTTAAAATAAAAAGATAATTTTTATTGAAATTAATATACTTATAAGAATCCTTTCCTTTTTTTTAGTGACTTAAAAAATCCTTTTCTTAGCGTAAGTAATAATATAATGAATTTTAGTTTAGACAAATACACATGTAAAGATAATTTCGATAAAATAACAAAATTAAGTTTAAATGAGTTTATTTTCTATATTGTATTTGAATATTTACAAGATAAATACACGTGTAATTAATAATATAGAAGTACGAGTGTAAAAATAATATTACTAAATATTTTTAATATATAAAGAATTACCGAATATGTGGCTTTTGTCGGGTGAGTTCAGAGATAAAGTCTGCGGGTGGTGGGGTTAGGTGGAGAGGTCCCCCTCTGACTGGAGGGGGTTTCATTTCATGAAATCCTTGAAGTACTTGAAAAGCAAAATCAAAGATTGGAATAAGAGGGAGTTTGGGCATTTGTGCATTGGAAAGAGAAACACCACCGGTATCATTAGTCGAATTGATCAAGCAGAGCAGTCTAGAGCCATAACGACTAAAGAATTTTAGGAAATGAAGTTGGCTAAATGTCAATTGGAAGTGCTTTTGAGACAATAGAAGATTAGTTGGAGGCAGAAATCTAGGGTGACCTGGCTAAAGGACGGTGATGAGAATACTAGATTTTTTCATAAAGTTGCCAATGGGCGTGCTAAGATAAATACACAGGTGGGTCGTCGGGTTGATGGGGAGTTTGTAGAGGTCACAGATAGGATTGTGGAGGCGATATATGAGTTTTACTCGGGACTGTACGAGTCAGACCAAGTCTATTGCTTTGATGTGTCTAGATTGGATGGTAATAGGTTGTCGGATTACCAGGCTGGGTGGGTGGAGAGGCCTTTTGAGATTCAAGAAATTAGGGATGCGGTTTGGGGACTAGAGAAAGATAAATCCCCAGGGTTTGATGGCTTCTCGATTGCTTTCTTTCAAGAATGTTGGGAGGTGGTGAAAGATGATTTGTTCGGTGTTCTACAGTAAGTTTATGAGGGTGGAATCATTAATAAATCGACTAATGTTACCTTCATAGCTCTTATTCCTAAAAAGCAGGGGGCCAGGGAATTAAAGGATTTTAGGCCGATAAGTCTAACTACCAGTCTCTACAAGATCATTGCCAAAGTGTTATCCTCTCGTTTAAAAATGGTGATTTGTAATTTTGTGTCCCAGAATCAAAGGGCTTCATTGGTGGTCGTCAGATCTTAGATAATGCTTTTATTGCTAATGAGGTGGTGGATGATTGGAAGAGAAATGATAGAGAAGGACTGGTTTTGAAACTTGATTTGGAAAAAGCTTATGATCGTGTGGAGTGGCATTTTCTTGATAAGGTTTTGGAATTAAAAGGTTTTGGGGTTAGATGGAGGAGGTGGATTACCGATTGTGTCCGTAATGTGATGTTTTCGTTCTTATGGAATGGTGGGGTTTATGGTCAGGTGGCCTTGACCCGAGGTTTCAAGCAATGTGATCCGTTGTCACCTTTCCTCTTCATGTTGGTGGCAGATGTATTAAGCTGCTTTTTAGCAAAAGGGGAGTGATTTTGGGGTTTCAGATTGGTCGTAACTCGTAATAGGGTTTGCATCTCACACTTGCAATACGCGAATGACACCTTACTTTTCCTACAACCGGATGAAGTCCAAACTTATTGAATGAAGTCCATTGTTAGGTGCTTTGTGATGGTGTCAGGCCTTAAGGTTAATTTGGAGAAGAGTAGTTTAGCCGGTTTGAATGTGTCGCGAGTAGGGTGGAGTTATTTGCTGCGGTTCTTGGGTGTCGGGTGGAGGGGTGGCCATTTACATACCTTGGCCTCCCGTTGGGGGGAATCCTAAGGCCGTTAGTTTTTGGGAACTAGTGGTAAATAGGTTGGATAAGAGGTTGGCCTCTTGCAAAAAAGGATATCTATCACTTGGGGGTAGGATTACATTGATCAAGGCTGCTCTGGCTAATATTCCGGTTTACTACCTCTCTATGTTTAGAGCTCCTGTTAGGGTGGTGAAGCGTTTGGAAAAATTTCAGAGAGACTTTCTTTGGGAGGGGGGAGTCAAGGGAAGTGCCATTTTGTTAGCTGGGAGTCAGTGGTAGGTCGAGAGAGGAAGGTGGTCTCAACTTGGGGAATATCACTTGGCATAACACAACTCTTCTAGGCAAATGGTTGTGGAGATTCAGTAGAGAGAGAGATGCATTGTGGTGGAAAGTCATCCACAACAAATATGGCGGGCACCGTAATGGCTGGAACAACAACCCTTCAGCTGGATGCTCCGGCACCAGTATCTGAAGAGAGATATCCTCTTTGCTTCCTTCCTTCTTGTGTCGTGTTCGGTTTTGTATTGGTGATGGGCTTCAAGTTCGGTTTTGGCATGACTTGTGGTGGGAGAAGTCTATATTTGTGGTTTGCTTCCCTCGTCTGTTCAGAGTTGTTGACCTGTTTCTAGTAGGGATGCATTTGTGTCGGAGATCGTTTCTTGGTCTGACTTTGGTCCTTGCTGGAATCTCAGGTTTCGCCGTGACCTGAGACCTCCAGAGTTGCTTGAGCTTGGGTCCTTGTGGTGGTAGAGGATGTTTTCATTGGTCCTAATGCCAGGTATAGGCGGGTCTGGACTCCTTGTAGCAGCGGTGAGTTCTCGGTTCATTTTTTTTTTCTTGATTGTTGGGCCTAATTTGTCTTCGCAGTCTTCCTTTCCCTATCGTTGCGTGTGGAGGCCTTTTGTTCCACCTAGAGTCGAGGCATTTGTCTGGATAGCTATTTTATATAAGATTAACACCTGTGACCATTTGCGATGGAGGTGGCCGTCCTGTGCATTATTGCCTCGTATGTGTGTCAAGTGCAGAGAGGTGGGGGAATCGGTTGATCATCTGTTCATTCACTGTACGGTGGCTTCGGAGGTTTGGACCTTCTTTTTGCATAGTTTGGGGTTTGAGTGGGTTATGCCTGCAGGTGTTGGAGATTTACTTGTGCAGTGGCGTTTCTCGGGCGTGGGGGTGAGGGGGAGGATGATGTATCAGGGGGTCTGGCATGTGATTCTGTGGGGTGGGAGGAACTCAAGAAACTTTGAGGAGAAGGGTAGACCGACAGGGTCGATTATTGACGCGATTGTATCTCTGGTTTGTTCTTGGATGGTGGTCCTTTTTGCCTTCAGAGGGATCTCTATGTTGACTTGATGATGAGTTGGTTTGGTTTTGCTTTTTCATCCCCTTCGGTTCAGCCAGTGATTTGTCGATGGAGGGTAATTTTGATGGGGCATATTCAAGTAATCTAGGGGCGTCTGGGATTGGGGGAATTTTTAGAGATCATGATGGCCGGGTTGTTCATGCGTTCTCGGGGCCATTTGGAGAGGGGCTCTACGAGGGAGGAACTGTTGGCTCTGCTTATGGGTAGGGTTGGCAATTTGGCAGGCCGGGCTTTACATAGGGTATTAGGGGTTTTGTGCATGCTCAAGCCCGGCCCGGTGTTTGGGCCTAAGAATGAATCCCAACCTTGGTTCTAGATTAATATGAAAATCCCGAGCCCGCCCGATTAAGCCCGTTTCTTATTATTTTCTTTTTTATTTTTCTAATTTTATTAATAAAAAATTATTACAAGTTGCATATTCTTCATTAACTTTTTGCTGTTGACAAGAATCGTACCCAAACCTTCACAAGGAGAATGTGGCATTCTCACCACTAAACTGCAGCACAAGATGTTGCATGTTCTTCACACTTTCAATAAAAAATACATGCCTATTGTAAAGTAAATGCATGGTAATTAAAACCAAGGTTTTAAGTTCCGATTTCGCCCGAAATTTCGCCCAGGGGGAAATGGCGAAATTTCGCCAATATTTCGGCGAAATCTGGGAAATACCACCATTTCCCCAAGGGGGGAAATGGCGATATTTTGGCGGCATGCCGCCAAAATTTAAAACCATGATTAAAACCGGGCCGGGCCGGGCTTATGTATGCCTAACCCAAGCCTGGTCCTAAATACTTCGGGCTTCTATAAAACCGGGCTTGGCAAGCCCTCAGGCCCAAAAATAGGCCTAAACCCGGTTTAAATTGGGCGGGCTCAATGGGCCTAAACGGACCGGGCTTAAATTGCCAGCCCTACTTATGGGTTGTAGGGAGGCTGTTAGAGTTGGATTATCACAGGTGGTATTTGAGGGCGACTCTTCGGCTATGATCTCTTGCATTTTCGGGCCGATTTCTTGTCCATGGAGGTATATTAATTTAGTTAGGTTGGCTAGATTTTTGGGTGAGAGGATTCATGCATCGTTTGTTCATATCCTCAGATCTGGTAATGGGGTGGTGAATCGGCTGGTGAGAGAGGGCATTGCTAGAGTTGGGATGTTTGTGGGATTACCTACGGCAGAGATGATTGGTGTTGATGTATGATCGTTGGCGATAGTGTTGTATTTTGTCTTCTTTTTGTTTTGGTTTGGTGCTTCTCTTGAGTGCTAGCCTGCTTTTCTTTCCTTTTCCTGTACTCTTGGCTTTTGTTGATATATATATATATATGTAAAAAGAAAGCAATTTTAACCTTATCTAAATATTTATAATATATGATTAAGAGAACCTTAAAAATTGCTTTCTCTTTTAGTAGCAAATATTAAAATCTTTATATATTTTTTAAATAATAATTTATAAAAATTATTCTTTTTACGATCCGTTCATACTAAATTACCCTTTCAGAATTCTATTAGAATTCAATTTGAAGATTTTGAATTCTCTTGTTCGATTACAATAAAGAATTACAAATCTAAAATCATGATTTCATCACTATTTGTATTTCCAGTGTTTGGTTGATATTAAGAATTCTGTCTAATAAAATTATAATAAAAAATAAAATCAGATCATAAATATTATTTATCTATATTTCAAATAACTCTCCTTCTCCCTCGTCGTCTTTTACGTTTTCTGCTGCTGCTGCCTCTTCTTCTCTCTCTCTTTCCTCCTCTTTTTTTTTTTGGTACGATCCCTTTCCTCCTCTCCTTCTCCCTCTTTTCCTTCTATCCCACTCTCCCCTTCTCTTTCCTCCCTTCCCCTCGCATTTTCTCCTTGGAACAGAGCACACAGAGCACCTACAGTGCTCTGTTTTCTGTTTTTTTTTGCTGTTGATAAAGCACACCCTCTCTCTCTCTCTCTCTTCTCCACTTTCACCTTTTCTCGTTAGAAGAGAGCACCTACGGTGCTCTGTTTTGTGATTTTTTTCTTTTTAGTAATGCACATCCCATCTCTCTCTCTCTCTCTCCCCTTCTTCTTTTACAGTTTCATCTCGCCCCTTTTTCTCTCCCCCTTTCCTCCTATCCTTCTCCCTCTTCTTCTTGTCCCCCATTCTTCCCTTCTCTCCCCTCCCTTCTCCTTCACCTTTTCTCCTTAGGACAGCACCGTTTTCTGTTTTTTTTTTTCTGCAGTTGATAACAGTATGCATCCATTGGCTTGAAGGAACACTTGTCTATTCTGCTAGATTGTTCTGATCTTATTGGATGTACTTCAGCACAAGGTTTTAAATTTCGATTTCGCTAGATATTTCGCCAAGGGGGGCATGGCACAATTTCGCTTATATTTCGCCGAAATTTCGGCGAAATGGAGAAATACCACCATTTCCCCAAGGGGGGAAATGGCGACATTTCGGCGGCATGCCGCCGAAATTTAAAACCATGGACGTAACACATAGACTTGATGTGAACGAAGGGCAGAACAAGTAGAAATTGAAAGAAAACAAAACAGATTTTGGGCCTTCAAATTCCCAAAATTGCCATATCTTGAATCCAAACAAAAGTAAGAAATACCACCTCCAAAGCTACTGGACTGTGAAAGCAGCAAAGAAGTCAATCTCCTCTCATGCTAAGTTGTTGTGAAGATATTGGACTCATGCTTAGATGTTGTGATGAGATATTGGATGAATTGCATGAGCATAGAAGCGTCAACAATGTATGTCCCCTACCTTAAAAACACTTCAAATCCTTACTGGAGAAGCAGATCATTTGATGAAGGAGATGATGAATACCTTCAGACAGAATTGCTGTGACAAGTTGCTTGGAACATTTTGGAGTTCATAATTTCAATATAGACATCTTTCCATTCTCAAAACCCTAGCTGTAGGGGAGCCTTGTTCTTAAAGAGAGTAATCACTGCCTAAAAGAAACTCCTTGAGTACATCTCTTTATATACCTAGCAAAAACTTGTTTAGAAAAAACCACCGAAATTCCCAAAATATCTTAAACTGAATAATATGACCACAACAAATAAGCAAATGACGAATGGCCTCTATAAATGTCCTGGACAGAACTTAAGTAAAACCCAAGAACAAAATGAGAAAAATAACTGACGTCTAAAATTTTTTGAAACGACCAAAATCTATCTAGATACCTAAAACATCCCCAAAAGG
Organism: Pachysandra terminalis; assembly: GCA_031762675.1. Lineage (NCBI taxonomy): Eukaryota > Viridiplantae > Streptophyta > Magnoliopsida > Buxales > Buxaceae > Pachysandra > Pachysandra terminalis. The sequence continues at coordinate 5,647 of JAUPMG010300873.1, read as the reverse complement.
ATTAAAACTAGAAAGTTGGACAATCCAAGTGAGTTTTAGTCAATTTCTTTTTTTCTTTTTCTTTTTCCACCATCAAGACTAGAGGTAAATATAACACATTACAATAACAAACCATAATATGCCTTATCCCAAGTAGTTCGGGCGAAGGTTGTCAAACCATGAATCAAATCGAAAATCATGAGGGGCCACTTAGAATCAAATTGTAATTTGGAATTGCAAATTGTTAGACTCAGTAATTTTAGTAAAAGTAGGGTTTGAGGGTTAGGTTTTTGGATTTCTCTTTGGAAAAGGGTATTTTGGTATTAAAATATGTAAACTATGTTCACTTATGTACATTTAATCGTTTTAGAGCTCTATATTCTATATAAAGAAGGATCAAACAAAAAAAGGGGTAGTTTTTCAATTTAAAAGAGAAACTGACATTGTTTTGGTGTTTCATAGTTGAATCGTTTGAATCATATGATGAGATCGAAAATTGTAAAAATCAAGCACAAATCAACACTTTCACTGGTTTGAATTGACCTAGGTCAAGTCAAGTCGAATCTCAGTAATTTTAGTAAAAGTAGGGTTTGAGGATTTTAAATTGTTAGACTCAGTAATTTTAGTAAAAGTAGAGTTTGAGGGTTAGGTTTTTGGATTTCTCTTTGGAAAAGGGTATTTTGGTTTTAAAATATGTAAACTGTGTTCACTTATGTACATTTAATCGTTTTAGAGTTCTATATTCTATATAAAGTAGGATCAAACAAAAAAAGGGATAGTTTTTCAATTAAAAAGAGAACCTGACATTGTTTTGGTGTTGCATAGTTGAATCGTTTGAATCATATGATGAGATTGTAAATCTTAAAAATCAAACACAAATCAATTTTTCACTGGTTTGCATTGACCTAGGTTAAAACGAGTCAAATAGTAAGATTCATACAATGAGTCGTAAGATTTTAACGAAAGAGGTTGGGGTCGGCAACATGAATCCTATTTCTTCATCCCAATGTTTCAAAATCCATAACTTCGGTTAGATCACGCGTATAAATTATGATCTGTTGCTAGTCGAATGTTTATGTCCTGTTCTAAAACTGGTAATATAGGATTTCCAGTAACCTCTAATCGATAAAAGTGGATAAATAAACTTCCTAATCACTAGCCAGACATCTCTTTAAGATACTTTTTTTCCTTCTTTTGTTAGTGAACCTATATTTTTTTTTCCGTCCATTACTTTTACCAGAAGTTAGTATGCTTCTTCGATTTGTATTGATGGACATTCCATGAAGGAAATAAGAAAGCAAAAGAATAGATGGGGTAAGAGGAAAGAGAGGAATCATATGTAAGATTCACACACCTCCTCTATTGTCTGAACTTATATATACCAAATGCTCAAAACTAGAGACATTCCCTTAATGAAGGGTAAATGTTGAAATACGCCTATAACATAAGTATTTTTTTGATCAGTAATGATAAAACTTTGTATTAATATGCCAAAAGGTCGTGACGGTACAGAAATTTACATTCCTTTACAGAAAACACCAAAATACTAAAAAACACTACTGCCCCACCCAGTCCCAAAAACTTACATACTGTCAATCTGGTCCCAAAATAAACCCCAGCAACAATCAAGTTCCTCAAACTGAGTACCCCTAAATTCAGAATAATTGGATAGCCAAAGAAAAGATGAGGTGAGGAGAGCTTGTAAGGATGAAGTGAGGAGAGTTTGCCACTTTCAGATTTGAAAACATGTGGTTGGAAGAGGACACGTTTGGTATTAAGGTGAAGGAATGGTGGGGTGATTTTTCTTTCTTTGGATCTCCTAGTGTCATCTTTCTAAAAAACTGAAGTGATTGAGGGAAGAGATAAAAAAAATGGAATAGAAGTTCGTTTGGAGATGTGGGAGTGAAGATGAAGGTTTTACTATCAAAAAATCAGGATTTAGACCGCTTGGAGGAATCAGGCGGGTTGGTGGGGAATAAGAGATTAGAGAGGGAAATCTGAAGAAGGAATTCTGTAAGATTGCTAAAATGGAGGAAATTTCATCGAGGCAGAAGTCAAGGGCATTATGGCTTAAAGAGGGGGATAAAAATACCAGGTTTTCTCATAAGATGGCTAATGCTAGAAATAATGTGAATACCATTAGAAAGGTGGAGGTGGAAGGAGTTTTGTAAGAGGAGGAGAAGGAAGTAAAGAATGCTATTGTTGCTTATTATCAGAATATGTTTTTGGAAAGGTGGTTAGGAGACTGCATTGGATGGGTTGGAATTTGATATTCTTGGAGAAGAAGATAGAGATTTTTTAGAAAGTCCTTTCTCTAAAGAGGAGGTTTGGGTGGCTATTAAGGAGTTGGATGGAGACAAGGCTCCTGGCCCAGATGGGTTCTCTTTAAAGTTTTATAATAGGTGCTGGAATGTCATTAAACCGGACCTTATGAAAGCGATTGAGTTTTATGGGCTGTGCTCCTTTGAAAAAAGTGTCAATGCTACATTTATCTCTCTATTCATAAGGAGCGAGCTTTGAACATAAAAGATTTTAGGCCCACTAGTTTAGTGGACAGTTTTTACAAGATCAATGCCAAATTACTTGCTAACAAATTAAGACGAGTTTTACCGAACATTATTTTGGAAGAACAAAGTGCATTCATAGGCGGTCGTAAGATCTTGGATGGGGTTATTATTGCAAACGAATGTTTGGATCTTCTTAAAAGAGGTAGTGGGGATTGGGTGATGTGTAAGCTCGATATGGAGAAAGCTTATGATCATGTATGTTGGGATTTCTTTCTTAACATGTTAGAAAGAATGGGGTTTGGGGTTAGGTGGAGGAGGTGGATTAAGGCATGCTCAATGACTTCTTTTTCAGTCTTGGTGAATGGGGAAGCTTCAGGTTTCTTTTGTGCTTTTAGAGGCTTGCGTCAAGGAGATCCATTATCCCCCTTTTTTATTTTTGGTGGTGGCGGAGGCATTTAGTAGGTTGATCAGCAAGGTGGTGAGGGAGATCTTAGAAGGTGTAAGAATCAGCAATGAGGGGCTAATCATATCTCATTTACAATTTGCAGACGACATTCTCTTATTTTGCATGGCAAAGCAGAGGCATCTTTTGGTTCTAAGGTGCATGTGTCTGTTTTGCAGTGGTGTCTGGACTTAAGATCAATTTGTGCAAGAGTGAATTGATTGGGATTCGAGAGGTTCATATCATGAATCATCTTAGTTCCATTTTGGGGTTTAAGGTAGGGATTCTGCCTACCAAATACCTGGGACTACAACTTGGGGCAGCATATAAATCCAAAAGGGTTTGGGGTAAAATTGAAGAGAGGTGCAAGAAAAAATTAGCAATTAGGATGTCGAGATATATTTCTAAAGAAGGAAAGTTAGCCTTGATTAAAAGCTCATTATCAAACTTACCTACCTACTTTCTTTCAGTTTTTGAGATTCCCGTGTCGGTGGGAATAAAATAGAAAAGCTCCAATGGGATTTCCTTTGGTGTGGAAACGGAGAGGAGCATAAGTATCATTGGTAAAGTGGATCGAAGTTTGTAAACTGAGAGAGAATGAGGGTCTAGGGTTAAGGAGATTAGGGAGTTCTAATGAAGCATTATTAGGGAAGTGGTTGTGGAGGTTTGGGGAGGAAAGGGGGGTCTTTGGAGAATTGTGATTGTAGCTAGATATGGGAGTTCAATCGAAGATTGAATTACCCCCCTATTCAAAGTTCTTTTGGGTTGGGTGTTTGGAAACTGATAGCCAAATTTATGAAAAATTCGTTAAGGGTACAAGATTTGAGGTGGGAGTGGGAGATAGAGTTAGTTTTTGGGCTGATCATTGGGTGGGGAGTGCAACACTTAAATGCCAATTTCCAGATTTATTCAGGCTAATCCAAATCAAGAAGCTTCAATATCGGAAGTATCATCTTTGGACCAATTTGGGAGATCCTGGAATCTGAGATTTAGAAGACTTCTATTTGACAAGGAATTGGAATCAGTGGTTTTATTGTTGTCTACTCCCCAAGGATTTGTATTCAAGGAAGGATCAGATACGAGGAGATGGTTATGGGGTGCTAATGGGGTATTTTTGGTCCGGTCCTGGTATATTTCTATTTTGGATGAAGGTGAGAGGTTGGAGGTGGATAAGGCATTATGGAAATCTCAAGTTCCTTCTAAAGTTCAGTTCTTTTTGTGGTATGCGGTAAAAGGCAAAATGTTTACTCTTGATAACCTGATTACTAGGGGATGGTCATTCCCAAGCCGATGCAGCCTATGTTGTGTCGATGCAGAGTATGCATCTCATTTATTGTTGCATTGCAGACTAGCTTTTGAGGTATGGAGATTCTTTTTGAGTAGGTTCAAGGTCCGTTGGGTTATGCCAGAGGGGGTTGAACTCTTCTTTGTTCTTGGGGATGGCTAAAAGGAGGCTCTAAAATGGCGGTTCTATGGACTATGTGTCCAGCAGCAATTTGCTGGACCCTTTGAAAGGAGAAAAATGGCAGGATTTTTGAGGGTCGGATAAAGGATGTGGAGGCTGTTATAAATCAAGTCATCTCCACTCAGTTTTATTGGAGGCTTTTATAAATCAAGTCATCTCCACTCTGTTTTATTGGATTAGTCCGATGCTGATTTCAGCGTTATTCAGTTTTTCCAGTTCAAGGGAGATTGGGATTATTTGTAAAGTCTTTACATGGTGTTGGTGGTGGTGGGTGCACATCATTCGTGTACAAGGGTAAATTGGAGGTTCATTTGTATAGGGCTAAAGCCTGTTGTTTTGTCTTTTCTTCTCTCTATACTAACACAAATATACTACTTTTACTGATCAAAAAATAAAAAACTAGAAAAGAAATAGAAGTGATAAGGACTTGTCCACCAGCTTCTGTATTGGTGTTTCCCTGTCTTAAAAAATTCTGCTATTTATTTCACGCCAGATCGACCAAGCTACAACTGCACAACATAAATTCCACAAGATTGAGCTCCTCCTTAAACCCCTCTTCTTCCGCTTCCATCACCAAATTCTAAATTCCTCTTCAACCCATGTTGCATTTTTTTTTGATAAGTGACCACAGAGGGAAGAATATATATATATGGAAAGAAAACAATTGTGCAAAGGAGACCAAGAAAAAGGAGAAAAGAACTAAAGAAGTCCGTAGGCACCACAAGATGGGCACGTATGACCTAAAAAAACAAAGATACACAAAAGAAAAAAAAACAGCAAAAATAAGCACCGCTATGGCACTAGTAAGCCGTCACCCAACACATCTGCATTAGGAACGCTAGCATACAGCTCCTCCCTCCCCACCCCCGCCCTAGCCAGTCAATCAGCCACACTGTTACCTAACATCGGAGTGTGAGCAAAGGTGGCCTCAATCAGGTTCTCTAGATGTCTAGCTGGACGAACCATATGAAAACATCTCCATGGGCAAGTGGCCCCCTCATCCAAGAGACCACATGGGGAATTTCCCTCTACAACCACATGGGAGAGGCCAAGTCCAACAGCCTCCCTCAAACTTGACTCTAGCTCTACCAACTTTGCGTGCGTAAAATCACAAACTCCAACCAGCCCAGAGAAAACCTGAAATGCATGTCCAGTGTGGTCCTTGAAAACCCTTCCAATACCCATGGTTCAAAATATCGTATCGAGGTAGCGTATCGGTCGGCTCGAAAACGGATACGTATCGAGTATCGACAC
>JAUPMG010300862.1:0-16865 GCA_031762675.1 Pachysandra terminalis | reverse complement strand
GAAATGAGAAGATTTGTTAAGATCACATGTGAGTTGCTATTAATTTTAGTGGTTATGATATACGATCCGCGGTCTAGTAATAGATCCTGAAGGTCATACCTCGTGATCCGTGCCATCCCACCTTGGGATCTGAGTCACCGGGATCCAGGGCGTGACAGGTTCTGCTTTCGATTATGCTTCTTTTTCAACCGCGGACTCCTTGGCCATTGGCACATCTTTTCCCACAATCATTCCTTCCCTATCTTCCGCTTTGCAAAATGTTTTTCCATTGTACTTCGAGGAAAGTTTCTTGGCTAATACCCCCTATCTTGATTGGCAGGCACGGACTGCTAGTCTCTCGTTGCATTCTTGACCGAAGGCCAATGCGGAATGGGTGGCCTGGATTGACCGCCTGATGTCATTTTTCGCTAATCATTGAAAATTCGTCGACATTTTCGAACTCATCCAGTACTCTCGGTGTGAACTTTCAATGTCCCACAGCATGCTTGCTGCCTTGGTTTGTTTTTGGTCTTGTTCGACCAAATGCTTTCATCTCCCTTATGGTCCCATGGAACCGATCGATGTCTGTGCACTCACCGACTTGCCTCCTATCGGTGAGTCAGTTGATGGTAATAATCCTGCCTCCATTGTCCATTTCGACAACACCAGCGGACTGGGTATAACACCTTCATGACTAGAGAAAAGAAAAAGTCTTCACATTCAACCCATATTAACCAGTTTTCCTTATTCGACCAGTTAAATTTTACTATATTTTTGTTATTTAGTTCTTAAATATGTTGTACCATAAGGGAGTTATATTGATATTGTGATTTTATACGATGTAATATTTTTTTAGGCAATAATAATGCAACACAACATGCAAACATTCTATTTTATTTAAGCAAATATTCCCATAAGGAGAAGCTGAGAGCAGCTTCTCTTATCACTTATGCAAAAAACTATTCTAAAATTAAGTAATATTTTCATAATACCTATTTTACTCCTAAACTTTCACAAATACGTAAATAAATAATATTTATAAACTTAAATAATATTTCTGTAATAACTATTTTATGCCTAAACTTTTATAAGCACTTGGATAAATATATTTAACAATCACTATTTTCTTCAAATAAGCAGCTTATTGTGAGAGTCACTTATCCAGTGAAGGCTTATCCAAACTCATAAGCCGGCCAACGCAGCCCAAGCGTCATGTGAGAATAGAAATATTTTAAATAAATAAAAATTACAATAAAGAGAATAGAAACATTCAGTCAAAAGTCAAACCAGCTCAAACATTTTGATGTCAAAAAACTGCAGACTGTAAAGAATATGAACAGCACTGATCGAAGAAATACGAAAGTCCTTCGCCAGCATTTAACTTGTTTATAAATTAATCCCTCTGAATAGTACTCATAATTAAAGAATTACTAATTTGGCTCCTGGAGGCAATTTGGCTTGAAGCGTCCTAGCACGCTTTCTTGCAGCTTGCATTGGCTCGTACCGATCAGCTCCTATCAAGTTTGGCTTGCGAGGATCAATGGTTATTTTCTCATGTGTGATGGCCTTCTCAAGTAAGTAGAAGGCAAGATCCATATCACCTCAATCACACCAAACCCAAGCAACTCCACCTCCTTAAGGTATCGATGCGGATGTTTAGCAACTCGGTCTCTTTTAATACTCACCACGGGTCCAAACCGTCTTACCTATAAAGAGAAACAACAAAAGCCAGGCTGATTGTAGACAAGATAGCTAAAGAGAAATCAATACTCCAGAATGGGATGCTCAAGACAGTTAACTTTCTGATCCAATCTAATGAGCATTTTAAGAAATGAAGCAGAACAGGTATTAGAACCAGTTAAAGATCACACGCCATTAAAACCTATTTGGACTCTCTCCTGCTCACATAGAAAATCAGCACAACAACAACATAGAGAAAGAGAGAGTAAACCCAATATAAATTATGACAATGACCCAACTTATTATATTTTGAATACAATTAGCATATGCATTTTGTTTTTCTTATGCAATATATCCTTGATTGTTTCTTTGATAGAGTTCGTCACAGCTTCATCTGTACCATTTTAAGCAATGCAAGACCATGTATTTCAAACTATAAGGTTCGCCACAGGTAGCCACAGATCGCAAGTTCGTATGCATTCTGAGAAACGTTTGATACAGAATTCTCATTTTAACAATGCAAGACTTATTGTTAACATTCCCAAATATAGCTTGTAAACATCCTTTCTTGAGCAGCATTTGTGATGAAAGATTGGAATTGGTTTTTAATGAATTAACACTCAAAATCTACCAAACAGCTCAAGCATGATACTCGAAGCTTGCATATGGACTAATTTTTATCTTATTTAATTGATTAGAAGCACTCTTATCAACAATGTTTTGGATTTACGGAACAAGTTGAATCCGATTCATGGTACATCTTCGGCGAGAGAAATAGCAGTCATACAACAACCTTCGCCACAATCATCGGCATCCTTCTATCCCGCCTATCCAAGATGGAACGATGCTTCAAGTTGATGCAAGGGAGACCGTTAAGAAACAGCTTCATAACTGTGCGAAACCTTATGGAGGACAAGTCAGTCGGGCATAATCTATTGGGCAATCTCATACATAATCAAACATATGTTGTTGTTGTTCAGACAGTGACTAGACTCGATCTTGGCGATCAGAAGGTATCTAGGAAGGCTGTTGCAAACAGACAAGAAGTATAGACAAAATAATCTGATACGTGTGAAATCAGCTTCAAGTCTTAATTTCAAGATCTATTAAATCTCACACGTCCACTCTACCTTTTTCTTCTAAGATAAATCTGATATTCTAAAACAGAAACAATAGTAGTAAATGAACTGGAATATGCAAATGACTGAACACTATGTATGTAGTAACAAAATCATCAAAATAGTTCAAGACTTCAAATGTTTTACAACTTATAAGAAAAGTGGGAATGTATTGGAATATATAAGAACAAATAATACTTCTATGCAATAAAGCACCAAACACAATAAAGGAAAATATCAAGATTGCTAATAACGCTTGAAATAAAACTATAACCACCAATACAAACAAAAAAGTATTCAAAGGAAAGTCATGGCCAGCCTACACTCCTCTAAATGGTAAGAAGGTTCGCAGGGATCCTTGTGCAGAGAACTTATATAAACGAAATCACCATTAGCATTATTCAACTGTATATACTCTATTCTTGAAGCTAATGGTACAGGGGAAAAACATTCACATTCACCTGCAAGACAAATCTATTCAAGAATGGAGACGCATTTATCAAGGAACTGAACCACTTTCCCTCATCTTCTAGTCTAAATCGATCTTAGTAGCTACATGTAATAGAGTATTTTGAAAGACACTACCCAGAAACCCAATCTCGAAGTATGAACATAAAAAAAACAAAAAATATTATCTATATATGAATAGGTAGCTACCGACGACGCAAGGGGAAGGAAAGCTCAGAAGATAACATCATCACTTTCGTCACCTTCACCATTCGGAAAGACCCCCAGATGAGGACTCCGTTCTGTTCATGTCTCGGCTTTTTTTCTTCCTGTGGTTTTCCCAACTGTCTCCTCTCTTGTTGAAGGGGGAGTAGAATCTGCACCGCAAAAAATATCCCAAATTAATAAAGTGTAGTTGGAAAAAGCAACTTTCTTGTTTAAAATCAATAACCTGATATATTACATTATGCTTTCGATAGCTTTGATTATCAAACAAAAAATTAGCACGATAGAAATACCACATCACAAATGCAGTATTACAAACAAGCATGCAAATAGGTAGATAGAATACACACACACACACATATATATATATATATATATATACCTCTGGGTTTGGCGGGTGGGGTTAGGTTCTACCCGCAATCCATTTAATAAACGGGCTAAACCCTAACCCGTTTAGTCGGCTTGGCGGGTTGGGTCATAAATTGCTAGCTCTATTATACATTTTAATATTTTAGTATAAGGGTGGGTTAGGCCTTACCTTGGCCTTTGAAAATGGGCCTACCTTTTTTGGATCGTTTGAAGGTGATCAACCCAATCAGACCTTTTAAAGGGAGTCAGTCTCTACGAAAAATTAGCCCATCTCGGAGTGGGTTAGGCCACTCAATATAAAAGCAGGGCTCGCCTATCTTCTACCTGATCTGAAAAACCAACGGAGCCTTAAATTCTAGTCCAAATCGATCTTATGGGCTACATGTAGTAGAGTATCTTGAAAGAAACTAAAATCTCAAAGTCTTAAAAGTAAAAAAAAAAATGTATTATCTATATATGAATAGGTAGCTGCCGACGACGCAGGAAGGAAAGCTCAGAAGATAACATCTCCCCAGATGTAATCATAATCATCATCACTTTCGTCACCTTCACCATTCGTAAAGACCCCCAGATGAGGACTCCTCTTTCTTTCTGTTCATATGTCTCGGCTTTTCTTCTTCTTGTGGTTTTCCCAGCTGTCTCCTGTCTTGTTGAAGGGGGAGTAGAATCTGCACCCCAAAAAAAATCCCAGATTAATGAAGAGAAGTTGGAAAAAGCAGCTTTCTTGTTTAAAATCAATAAAATGACGCTTATATTACATTATGCTTTCGATAGCTTTGATTATAAAAAAAAAAATAGCATAATAGAAAAACCACTTCACAAATGCAGAATTTCAAGCAAGCATGCAAATAGGTAGAGAGAGAAAATATATATATATATATATACCTCTCTGAGAAGAAAAAGTAAAAGGGCAAACAATGTACCTCACAAGATCTAGGTGGTACTGTTGTTGCTGCTACAGCTCAACGCTTCGCACCATCTCATGTTGCTCCCTCTCAGCAATAACTGCAGCTAATTGTTGATCAGCCTCTAGCATCTAATGTTGCTGTTGTTGTTGAATCTGAAACGGGTTGTTATGAAATGGAAAAGCCGACGGCGAGCCTGAACTGTTCTGAGCAAACCCACTTGTACTCGCCCCACTAGATGGATCAAGACCAACACCGACATTGTACCTCATAAGCTCTAGCCCGTGCTGTTGGTGCTACTGCAGCTCAAAGCTTGGCATCATCTCCTACTGCTCCATCGCAGCAAAACCCGCAGCCATGATCTCTAAATCAGCCTCGAGCAGTTGTTGTTGAAGTTGTTGATGCTCCTGGTGTTGTTGTTGTTGAATCCGAAACGGGTTGTTATCAAACCTGAATAGCACCACAATGACCACAACCCTAACGTCATCCTCAAGGAATCATGAACGAAGAAGAAGAGCTTTATAACAGGCCAAGACAATAAATCAACAACCGGTTCTTCTATAACTCGGTTCAACCAGACGGTTTAAACGAATAATGACTAATGGTTACAATCGGATCGGCTGGTAAGGGTAGGGGCATTAATCCATTAACCGTAGAGCTGGCAATTTCCAACCCAACCATCAATCCACCCGAATCCATGAGTTTTTTTTATGGGTTTGGGTTTAACTTTTCAACTCGTGTGCAGGTTTGGTTTAGGGTTTTCGAAACGCAAACTAATGGGTCGGTTTGGGTATTTGTAGAGGTGGGGTCGGGTCGGGTCGGGTTTGGCCCGTTTACTAAAGGGTCAGGAAAACTTCAACCCGAACCCAACCTGCCTGTAAACGGGTCGAACCTGCCAACCCATTTAAATTTAATTAGTTAATTATGTATTTTAATTTTAACTTATAAAAATTAATTATTAATTATTTTTAAATAATGAAATATTAAATGGGTCAATGCGGGTTTGGCGAGTTGGGTTAGGCTCGACCCGTTTAGGAACGGGTCGGCAAAACCTAGATCCAAATCCGACTCATTTAATAAACAGGTTGAACCCGAATCCGTTTAGTCGGGTCGGGTTCGCGGAACATGTACTTTACATGGTTAAATCCTGACTCTAGGATTTTGATTGCACATGATCGATTATGAATGAAATGGTACATGTGCCTGTTGGTGAACAGGCACATGTAAGTCTATAAATAGACTCTTGATCCAAACCATTCAAGCATCCGGATTCGAGCCAAAATCAACCAATTAATTCGATTAAGTTTGTGATCACCCCACGGTCGGGTGGACCTTAGGTAGATCGGGTGGAAATGGAGTCGCTACCACTCACTGAGTTTGGGTGTGAATGGTCACCCATGACTTTTATTGATTGATTTTGAAATTAAACCAGAGTTGTGAAATTAAATCGGTCTAACCAGATTCGGGTGAGGGAGTTTATTCAAGAGGTCGGGAAGGTGTTAGGCACCCGTCCTCTCCCGGTTCAACCGCGGTTACCCGATTCAAAGTTATTTGGCGAAAAAATAAACAATTAAGTTATTTCAATTCAAGTAAAATCTAATACAAAAACATGCTTTTAAATCACATAATTTTTATGATAAAAAATAAAGAAAAATATACTTGTAGCAATTGAAGATGTGTATTCCTTAGTTTTCAGTTCTTAGATGCAGCTAGGCTTGAGAGATAGCAACACAAGATGGAGAAAAGCTTTTTTATTTTTTGTGTTCAGGGTAAACGAGGCCTTAAACCTAATTTTCAGATTTTTTTGCTTTTTTGGAGGTTTTTGATAATTTTCTAGTTTTTTGGGTTTTCTGGTTTACTGATTGGGTTTGTGGGTTTGATTTAGTTTTGATTGGGTTGGTTTGGGTTTGACTGGGTTGGCTTTTGTTTTGGATTAATGGGTTTTTCGGTTTAGGTTCAGTTTGGGTTGGTTCGGGTTAAAAGGATTGGGTTGGTTTATGTTTGGTTTGGATCAGGTTAGATTCAGTTTGGTTTGATTCGATTTGGTTCAGAGGGGTTTGATTTATGTTTGATTTTCTGATTTGTTGAGTTGGTTTGATTCGGTTCGGACTGGGTTGATTAAGGGGGGTTTTGGGTTATTTGGTTTTGGGATGGGGTCTTTTGGTTATTGGGTTTTCTTTTTTGGGAGGGGTTGTAAGGCTGTTTTTTTTTTTTTTTTTTTGGTTTTGTTTATAGGAGAGGACGGACAGAAAACAGGGGAAGGGAAGAAGAAAGAAGGAAAGAAGAAGAAGAAAGAGAAGAAGGAGAGAGAGAGTGAGGGGAGCTGCAGGATCCGGCTGTTGTTGCAGCCGGATTCGATTTGGTTCAGAGGGGTTCTGATGAAGGGTTGATTGAATCCAGAAGTTGCAGCAGCAATGGCAGAATCAGATGTCGCAGGTCACGTTTTTGACGAACAGGGAAGAACGGGTTTTGGTTGGGTTGGAACAAACAGAGAATGGTTTGGAGGGCAGAAAAATTGAAGAAGAAGAAGAATGGGAATTGAGATTTTTCAGATTTGGGGTTTTTCTCTTGGGTTTTGGATTGGAGATGGACAAACAAGGGTATTGGATTGGGGAAGAATCGGAGGGAAGGGATTGCAGAAAACGAATTGGGGTTTTGGGGTTTTCGGATTGGGGGGTTTTGGTTAGGAAGTCGCATGTTTTGGTTTAGGTTTAGAAGGAGATGGACGATCAAGACTGGGTTGGGTTTTGCAGAAATTGGATGAGATTTTGGTAGATGACGAACAGGGGATGAATTTATCTTACCTTTATTAATGCCATGTGTCACGATACTTTATGGTGGTGTAGAAGACTCGGAGGAGAAGAATTAATTGCACTCAGAAATTCGGAGGAGAAGAATTAATTGCACTTAAAAACAAACCATTCAGCAGAAAATAATAGAATTTACGAGAACAAACATAAAGGAGACAAAAAAACAACAACAACAAAACTAGATCACCTAAAAATAAAAATAAAAAACTAAAAACAGAAAAAAAAACAAACATTTGAAAAAAAAAGAAAAAAGAAATCTTTTAATAAGCAATTGATTCGACTTCTTCAAATGGTAAACCAGTACGATTGATTTTCCTCTCTATCGGAATGTGTATGTCGATGAGATTGTAGAGAGAACGATTTTTAGAAAAAATGATCTTAATGACATGTAAGAGACAAGTGCAACCGCTGAACTGAAGAAAAAATATTCGAACTGAAAGCCAAAGGTAGTTGCATCTGCACAGAGGTAAACTAGTATGATTGGGATCTCTGTGCAGGTGCAACCACCTTCGGCTTTCAGTTCGAACATTCATTCTTTAGTTCTGCGGTTACATTTACTTGTCTCTTACAAGTCACTAGGACCCTTATTCAAACATTCTTTTCACAACCTCACCGACATGCTCATTCTAAAGATGAGTTTCTTCCTCAACTTTGGTAAGACTTGAACGAATTGTCCTTTATGTTCGCTTCGCAGCTATCAACTTTTCCTTACGTTGTTCAAGCTCCATTTGTTCATGAAAGAAGAAACTGGCAAAGAAGAGAGTAAATGGAGAGTCATAATATCTTTCTAACAATGGAAACCTAATGAAGTAAGGGTGCTCTGCAACTCAAGCTCATTTTCGTGTTTGAACTGGATCTCTGTAGAGGAGCTAAAGAGAGGAAGAAAAGAAAAGAGAAAAATGTAAAAAGACAGGAAACTACTATAGCTAATTCGGAGGCGGATTTCCTGGCAACCGTTGCCAAGAAATCTTCCTGACGACAGAAACAGAGGGAGGGGTAAAAAATAATTTTGTCCCTATTTAAAAATTTAAATGGAGGCAAAATTATATTTTTGCCCCTGCCTGTCTTTGTCGTCCTCATCCAGTTAATTCATATGGGAAGGAGCCTCATCATGTGTGCGAGAGACATTAGGATTCAATATCTCAGAATACCAAACCTGCTCCTAATCATATCGAGGCGGGGCAATTTGACCCGATTATAAGGTTTTTTTTTTTAAATGAATTTTTTTTTTAAAGTTAAATCTTTAATAATTTAAATATATTTACACATAAAATATATATTTATAGATAAATATGTCTAAAAATATAGGTAAATGACAACAAGACAGATTAGAACCAAGTTGAATCAAATCCTAATCTAACTTACGGGTTACCAAACCCAAACCCAAACCATTAGGGACAGGTTACCCGTTTTACTTAACCCATTGCCATCCTACTGTCTCTCATTGCCAAAAAGGAAAAAAAACTTATTAAATGCTTTAAAGCACACTCCTTCCAACCGGTACTGGTTAATGTGGCTATATCTTTTACCAAAAAATAATAATAATAATAATAATAGCGGTGTCTACATCCAAAACATGTTTCATGCAATCCCTTTAAATTTTTTTAAAATTTTATGGTATATTGTGTATCAATTAAATATGAAAAAGGGAAAAAGTTAAAATTCGGAACACCTAATTGATATCTCGCTCTAATTGCAAAAAGGGCAAAAAAATAAAAATAAAAATAAAAATTAAAGATATATAGTCTCTATTATCACTAAATGCTTTAAAGTATACTCCTTCTCCATCATTAATCGTGCTAGCATCGAAAACTTGTTTGATTAACTGGTTGAAATTTAAGGTTCAATTAGTTTTTGAGATCGGATTCAAATTTATGTTTGATTAATGGGTCAGATTAGTTCCGACTTATGCATTATATGCAATTCTTATTATTTTTATATTATATATAAATATTATATTATCAATACAAATGTATTACTTTCATTATATAGTCATATTATTTTATAGATTAATATATTATAAATCTCAAAAGTTTTAGTTTTTTGTATAATTATTTATAAAATATCCTTATAATTTATAATTTTTTAATTTTAAAAAGTAACCCCACTTGAATTTGTAGGGCCGCTTGATGTATTTTAAATACATCTTGCTTGGGCGAATGTCGAGCTGGATCAGCCTCGTGCCAATATAAGTATTGTTATTTTAGGAGACAAGTCCGGCCCGAGCCCGCCCAAACCACGCCCGTTTGCAACCCTTACCTCAAAAAAATACAAAAAACGAAAAACGTTTTTTTTTTTTATAGTCATTTATCATTAACTCCGTTCCAAATTGGGAAAAGATTTGTACATCTAAATTGAGAAAATCCCTTGCACACTTTAAATTGAGAAAAGATTTGTACATCTAAGAAAACTGGTGATCTTAATGTCAAAACCCCTCTATAGTTCAATGAGGTATTACTCATGAAAATAACTTGGCAACTCTCACTTAGCCTAAATCGTTTTGGGCTTGCCTCATCCAAGGTAAATATTTTAGAAATGTTAACTCCAATGAAGCTACGGTCAAGGCAAATGATTCTTTTGCATGAAAAAAAATAGTCAGAGTAAGAGATAAGGTTGCGGGCTTGGGTTGGGTTGTGGCAAATGGCCGCTCCATTAAAATCCAGGATCATCGTTGGGTCCCTTGGGGCCAACCTCACCAATGGAACATTGATTGTGCTCATATTTCACAACTCACCTATCTGTCTGAACTAATTTTGCAATATGTGCAGGTCTGGAGTGCTGCCTTAATTGATAATTTGTCACCAGTTGAGATAGAAGACGTAATCAAAGCCATTCCAATTGCTGCTACTTTGACAACAGATAAGTTAATATGGAAATAAACCAGCTCCGGTATATTCTCAGTGGCTTCGGCATACAACCTCATGAATGGTAACTTAGTGCATGGTGAGATCGGTACTGATGACCCCACTTTTTAAAATTCAAATTGGGCTAGTACCCGCACGTCACGTGGCACTGTTTAAGGCCTGCTCGAAGCCCAAGTTCGTACAAAACGTGAGATCACCCGAGGCAGGGGTAACCCCTTGCCAGATCCCGAGGTAGGGCTAACCCCCTATTGGATACAAGGTAGACCCCTTTCAAAGGTAAGAGGCAAGGGTAACCCCCCTGCCGGATCCCGAGGTCGGGCTAACCCCTATCGGATACAAGGTAGACCCCTTTCAAAGGTCAGAGGCAGGGGTAACCCCCTGCCAGATACCAAGGTAGGGCTAATCCCCTACCGGATACAAGGTAGACCCCTTTCAAAGGTAAGAGGTAGGGGTAACCCCTACCGAATCCCGAGATAGGGCTAACCCCCTACCAGATATGAGGTAAGTCCCTCTCAAAGGTCAGAGGCAGGGGTAACCCCCTGTTGGATCTCAAGGTAGGGCTAACCCCCTACCGGATACAAGGTAGACCCCTTTCAAAGGTCGGAGGCAGGGGTAACCCCCCCGCCGGATCCCGAGGTAGGGCTAATCCCCTACCAGATACAAGGTAGGCTCCTTTCAAAGGTCAGAGGCAGGGGTAATCCCCTGCCAGATCCCGAGCTAGCGCTAACCCCATACCGGATACAAGGTAGACCCCTTTCAAAGGTCAGAGGCAGGGGTAACCCCCCAGCCGAATCCCGAAGTATGACTAACCCCCTACCGGATACAAGGTAGACTCCTTTCAAAGGTCAAAAGTGTCACATCCCGAATCCCGGTACCCGAATCCCTATGTGGGTGGCACGGACCACGAGGTGAGACCTTCGGGTTCCTAATCATGGAACGCGGCTAGCAACAACAACTAGTAATAAAAATCTAACATTTGCTTTCATTAAATAAAAATCAGAGTGCGGAAGGCAACATATATCAAATTAAACACTTGGCTTCATGAGAGCCTACAATCCAAACAACTTCTCAACTATCATATTACATCAAATCTAATTATTAAGTTAAAACAGAAAACAAGATAAACAATATCTAATCCACGCAAATCAACTTGACCTGTCTTAACCTGCAACATGAAACGTTGCAGTGAGCTTGGAATGCCCATATAAGATACAATTCCGATAACCATCCTCATAGAACACGTTAGTCCAAACAACATACAACATCATGATAATTATCATGGATATCATACAATCTCATAGCAAGTTTATAAAATCAACTCCTAACTATATATAATAATATTCACAAGACCAATGCCAACAAGTTAATAATAACAATGAGTCCATAGCTAGAATATCAACAGCATCCACAAATATGTGCATTCATATATCGAAATGAAGTGTCCAACCAATAACATACAATGATATGATATAATATGATGTAAGATGATATGCAGTGTAGTGATCGGAATGCAATGTGAGGTGATATGATATGCTATGATATGATAATGATGTTTTGACTAAACCAATGGTTAATGTTAAGCAGCCCCCTTCACATCCTCATCACAATCCACATAATCTCATCACAATTCGAGAACTTGGTCACCAGGAGTTTCTAGGTACCCCTCTTCGCTTCGGGTTCACCTCAATTTCACACCCTCTTGAGAAACCCTAACAAGTACGAAGGCAACATGATCTTTTTACTGGGGATCCTTTTCCAAGGGTAAAGCCTAACCCACACGCTTTGTTTCGGGTCACCAAACCCTAACAGGTACGAAGACAGCCATGCTCTTTTTATTGGGGATTTAAACCCAAGGGTAAAGCCTAACCCACAAGGAATCCACTCATAGAAACCTTATAGTTCTCCAAGGTTGCTGAACATCTATCATTGACCTAGCATGCAAAATGAGTTGTTCCCAATCAATCAAGACAACAATCACAAGTTCCACAATACCCACGAGACATCACATACCGCTCCCGGTGATCAACCGGTTTCCAAGTTACCTTGGCATCCACTTTAATACAGTTGGACGACACTCTCTTAGTCTCACGTGTACATCGTGGTTTTGTAGAACTTGCAACCTACCGGGCTCAATTCCCATAACTGTTTCTACCCTTTCTGGGAATTAACACCCATGGATGGTCTTCCATAACTATTCTGGAAATTTTCACCCAAGGATTAGTCATCCATAACCTTTTCTGGGAATTAACACCCAATGATGGTCTTGTATAACTATTCTGGGAATTCGCGCCCAAGGATTAGTCATCCATAACTATTCTGAGAATTCTCACCCAAGGACTAGTCATCCATAACTACAATTCCATCTCCACATATCACTACCAAGAACCCATCTCTATTATCCGTTGGCGCCCGAGCCATCAAATGAACCAGTAGGATTGCCGGTGAGAAGGTTCTTCGGAAGCTACCCGTTCTCTCATACGCACGAGTAATCCTTGGAACAACATCACAAGTATCATTTCCACAATCAGTCGGATCTCCAGTGATACCACCCCTCGGAAGCTGTCCGGGAGCCCATACACGCAAACAATCCTTAGGAAGCTATCACAAGGATCATTTCCAAACATACATGCGTATTAATCACAATATGCCTATCTCATCAAGATATACCCATGTCATTCAATGTCTAAACCCAAGTCACCATACATTCATACACAATCAAGTTGTATTGCAAACTAGGTATTTCACACACTCTTTTACACAACACCCTAAATAGATATTTTGAATGTAAACCAAGTATACAAACATGTTCTAAATCACATTAGGAAACTTCCCCTGAACTTTCACTCCATTCGGAGCTCGGTAGGTGCTCGGTACCTACCGAGGAATCTACTAAAGGGTAATTTTTGCAATTTGAAACCTCTTCATTCAAAAATTCATAACTACTTTTCTACAACTCCGATTGACCTCAAACTAATGCCATTGTGTTCCTAACTGACAAGGGAAGCTTAGAAAAATAAATAAATAATCTATTTTCGGTAGATAACCTACCGAGGCTCAGTAGCAAGTCCCGAACACACTGTTTTCTGGGCTTTTTCGGTAGCACTCGGTAGCTACCAAGCTACCTATCGAGGCTAGTTTCAGCTTCGACAGTAGCTCAATGTTTTGACCATATCTTCCTAAATACAAGTCAGAATCAAATGAAACTTGTTGTGTTGTGTTCCTAACTCAAAGGGGAATCATATAAAAATATAAAATAAATTGAATAAAATACATAGATAGGTCCGGTAATCGAGAAATCAGATCTGTCCAGTTTTAGGGTTCCAGAATTTATTCAATTTGATCCTTCTTCTAGCTAAACCACATACATGAATTATCCTCATCAAATCATGTTCAGATTATACCAAACCACACCCAGAACATGTATAAGCATTAAACATATCATCCCAACCTATTTTAATGAGGAAATCAAACATGCATTCTAATCATGAAATCCAGAAATCACAAGCTTTCATCCAAGTTCCTAGCATCCAAACATGTACTAATAACTTACGTAATCCCATGAGAACTTATTCAGATAATGTATCTTACCTTTGATCTCGATTTGATGCGACGCTACGGATCTTCCCTCTCTTTTCCTCTTCTTCTCCTCTCCTATTTCCTCTTCTTCTTTTCTTTATTCTTCCCCAAACAAGGTGACAACTAGGGTTTTTCTTCTCTAACCCTTTCTAATCTAAAAAACTCATAAGAAAACTTCTCTGCCCTCCTTAAATCAAAACCTAAAACCCTGATTTCATAGGCCCTGTTTGGCCCACAATGGCTTTCACCAAAAAGATCATTTTCGGGTTTAGTTTCGGACTGCCCAGAATAGTCCTCTTTCGACTCGATTTCAGTCCGGAAAACATTGGAATTGGGATGTGTCTATTAGAGACAAATATGTAGGGTTGTGTGTCATATTTCCAACGCATCTAATATTAGGTAAATTCGATATCGGAGCTGAGAGATATTGTACAAACATCATTGCTGGGTCATATTTTCAGAATTTTGACTTGATCTTTGATTTGTGATTTATATCCGTGATTACACCTTCACTCATCTTGGTCATTGGATTGTAGTTTGACACTTCTTCTAATTAGAAACTAAGTTTTAATTAAAATAGGTACTCTCTCTCTCATTCTAATCCAAATTCAAATCTTAGTAAAATTGCTAATCTTTCATTTCTAATTAAGCTTCTAGACTACAGTTAGTAATTTAGTAATTTACCCCCTATTAATTCACACGACCATCCCATATTGCAAAGTTTTAAGGTTTTTATTAATTATAGTTTTTACCCTATTTCCATATTATTTACACTTATACTTCTTATTAATCAAAGTTAGCCCCCAATTCCTTTTAGATTTACGATTTTGTACTAATCTTATTGTTTTATCACATTATGGTCCTTAACCAAAGTTCAGGGTTGTTACAAGAAGCAGGGGTAACCCCCTTGCCGGATTCCGAGATAGGGCTAACCCCTACCAGATAAGAGGTAAGCCCCTCTCAAAGGCTGGAGGTAGGGTTGACCCCCTGTCGGATCCCGTAGCAGGGCTGTGACAATCTGCCAAGGCAAAATGCCTAAGTGTGAAGGATCACTGCTCTATCCCCAGAGCATGAGTTGCAAGCCGACAATCAGGCTGGAATCAACTTCGTCTTGCCAGCCATCACGGGGGCGCAATCTCGAGGGATCGGGACAGGCCTCGTTGACCTGACATATTGAGATATTCAATGGATACTTTGGCAAGTCTTTTTTTGAGATTCGCCATGGGGAGTCGCGCTCCTGCAGGCCTTAGCATGATAGTGTGATTCCCGTTTGGGATCCATGCCCCAGACCTTTTTGGAGACTCCGCCCCTACAGTTCAGGTGTTTGTGCAGAATCCAAACTCGGGGTGACACCCCCAAGTTTTCTTCATGGGGAACCGTCCTACAACAGAGTTAACACATTTACACGATCCGAAGCGCGGGCTTCCCGCCTTGCACATCCCGAGGATTGCACGTTTTAGTCCAAACAGAAAGGGGGGAATCGAGAAACCCTTTTAGGAACATAGGCCCAGAGATTTAGTCCCATTGACCCAGCGGACAACACAGATCCACATGGATGGTGTCCGGGGACCGGCTGAGATGCGAGTTAAGCTACCCACCTCTCAAGAGGTGACAAGTGTCTTTGGCAGCGGCTCGGATGCGCGACACTTGTCACTCGGATAAGAGGGTTTCGACCTAGCACAAGGGCTATACTTCACTCCTCAAGAGTAAAGGGGAGCTTTTGGAAAAGGGACAAGAAGAGGGTAGCCATTAAAGCTCTGCAACTCAGCTCCTCTAAAATGTTCCGAAGGACCTTTCTTTGATCCCCGGTCTCTTTATTGTTGTCCTCGAACCCTTAAGGGAAATCTCATCTCAGAACGGCCATACTGTAGTTTAGGCTGAGGTGAGACAGGTTCGGACCAGTTCAACTCAAGATTGGTAAGCCTCACAGGTGCTGACACATGTCCTTTCGTGTTAGCACTAAGTAATCTTTCTTATTTACCGTTTTGGGGATCAACATTTTGGCAAATTCACTGGGGACCTGTTCAATTTCCCCAACCCTGTGTTTTTCCTTTTTGATTTGCGCTTGAGCTTTCCCAGCCCCGCGAGGAGAGATGCAGCTTTTTCCTTCAGACTCGAGCCAAGCGCAGTCTTCTGCCAGCGATCTTGATGGCCACTAGCCGGGGGTAGAGCAGGTCCCTGAAACCCCTGCTCCACCCTGCAAGCCTTCCTTGCTAACTCCACTGCCTCCGAGCATCCCACACCCCGAGCACCACTCCCCTGAGGTCACTATCTCCACCTTGGCAGACACGCTGTGGCTCATCCAGCAGCAGGTGATGGTCCTGGCCGCCCAGCAGCCCGCCAAGACAACCCTCCACGCCTCGGGATGATGCGGTCAAAACTGCAGCGGAGCACATCCGGCTGATACACTTCCTCTACAACCTGTTCCACCACCTCCAGCACCCGCGCCTTTTCAGAGGTGCACTATTAGGCTATCCTGAGACAAACTTTTTGGACCTTATCTCCGTTAATGCTTTTGTATTATATAAATTCAAACGTTACTGAATAAAGTATTCGAATTTCGGATAGTTACAAATTCTACATCACCACACCAGTATTGCTTCACTTTACTAGTGATTTAGAGAGAGAGTATTTGTAACGTCCCGAATCCGATAGACCCGATATGGTCCATCAAGGACTAGAGACACCACCTTCACTTCCTCAAAGGAGAGTGGGGGATCACAACATTAATAGAAATATCCAAAATAAACGTTTAAAGAAAACTAAACATATCATTATTACAGAGTTCAGCGGAAAGAATCAATATAAATTTTACGTTAGAAATCAGGTTTATAAACATAAGGTTAAATATCATTATATCAAAAACTTAAATTCGACAGACTAAGACATATA
>JAUPMG010300851.1:0-16865 GCA_031762675.1 Pachysandra terminalis | reverse complement strand
CTAATACTGATGATCTGAGTCAGCTAACTCAAATTGGGATTTTTACTTATTTATTTCCGCAATATTTTGAAATTGCCAGAATTACCGAGTTAATGGAAATTTCCCAAATCGCTTAATTTTCTGAAGTTGGACCTATGATTAGCAAGATGATCATAATTATCTGAATTAATTATGCCATTAAGCGTAATTAATTCAATAGTCCGAAATCGGGATATTACAGAATTCTGGGTTTCTCCTATGGGTTCCAAATTGTTACCAACTGAATTCCAACCCAATTCCAACTCAAATACCAACCCAATAATGATCTAAAATCAACAGCTAAACATTCTACATCATCATTGATATCTCAAACACAATCAAATATGCATTTGAAGCAAAGAACATTCTCTAACCTAAAATTTACATCAAGAAGAACATTAATCATGGTTCAAGCACATAGATTCTAATTTAAATCATGGATTCTTACAAGAGATCATAGAACACCATCAATCACACAAATTCTTCATAGAAAACTCAAATCACACACAATCGTAAGCACACAATGTACTTACCTTGCAAAGATGATCAACTTTAACTCTTGGGCTTTAAATTTCTCGAAATCTTCTACTGTTGTTAGCCTTCTTCTTCCTCTTAATCTCTTCCTTCTTCTCTTCTCTCCTTCTCAGAAAACACAAGGGATTAGGGTTAGCTTGAAGAGCTTAAACCCTTCTAATCCCCAACTAATTCTCAGCCCTTAGATTCAACTAACTTTAAGTAAAAAGGAACTCAACCCCTAATTAAGATATTTAAGTGAAAGAGATAAAGTGTGTGGTCATACAATTAACTTAAGTGTTCTAACCAATAAGAAAGGTTAAGGCATATAACTCATAACTCCCAATATCAATGGAAATTACGAATAAGCCTAAAAAACAAACTAAAATTTCAGTTCGTTACAATCTACCCCTCTTAAAAGAATTTCATCCCCGAAATTCACATACTTGTTCTTCGTATAAGTAAGGATATTCTTGGTGGATTTTCTCTTCCAATTCCTAAATGGCGCCTGACTCGTTGTGATGGCTCCATTGAATCTTCAACATAGGCATTACCTTGGTGCATAACACTTACTCCTTGCGGTCTAAGATTCTCACTAGAAGCTCTTCATATGAGATGTCTTCTCGAATATATATGGCCTGCCAGTCGATGATGCAAGATGGATCAGGATGGTACTTTCGGAGCATTAACACATGAAAAACGTCGGGTGGTAGAAGTAGTCTATACGCAACTTTCTCGACTCTCTTGGTAATCTCGAACAGTCCCACGTATCTAGAAGTAACTTGCCTTTCTTGCCGAATCTGAAGACTCCCCTCATTGGTGATACCTTTAGGAATACCCAGTCTCCCACTTCGAACTCTAGCTTCCATCTTCTAGTGTCGGCAAAGTTTTTCTGTCTACTATGAGTTGTGAGAAGTCTTTCTCTAATGATCTTGATCTTGTCTGTCATCTCTTGGATTGTCCGGTCCCATGTCCACGAATTCTCCTCCTTTGTTCCAACACAAGGGCGATCTTGGTCTTCCATACTAGGCTTCGAACGGTGCCATGCCGATGCTGGTTTGGTATCTATTATTGTAGGAGAACTCTAATAGTGGCAAATGCTCGTCCCAGCTCCCTTTGAATTCAAAAATACACGTCCTCAGCATATCTTCAAGTACTTGGTTGACTCTCTCCGTCAGACTGTCGGTTTGAGGATGGTAGGCGATGTTGCAGTCCAATCCGGTCTTCATCGCTCTCTATAAGCTCTTCCAAAATCGGGATAAGAAGTGTGAATTCTTGTCGGAGACGATTGTGACCGGTACACTGTGTAGTCTCATGATTTCCTTTACATACAACTTGGCTATGTCTTCAGTAGCCGCAGTTACATGAGTGGGGATAAAGTGTGCTGATTTGGTGAGGTGGTTGACTATTACCCAGAGCATGTTGTGGTTACATTTGGTCCACGACAATTCCAACATGAAATCCATGGAAATGTGTTCCCATTTCCACTCTCCTATTGCAATGGTTGAAGTGTGCCACCTGGCTTCTAGTGATCCACCTTCACTTATTGACATACCACACAGTGTGCTACAAACTTGATGATATCCACCGTCATCTTCTTCCACCAGTAATACCTCCTGAGATCTTTATACATCTTGGTGCTGCCCGGATGAATAGAGTAACGTGATCTATCAGGTTCCTTTAGGATCTTGTTCTTCAGCTCGTCGTCTTCTGGGATAAACAGTCTGCTTTGCATTCTGATGCTCCCATCTTCTTCCCAATTCCAATCTAGTTTTTGATCATCACTTGCCAACCTTTGCAACCATTTGTCTTTCACCTGTGCTCCTTTGACTCTTTCTTTCAGGCTCAGATTGATGATCAGAGTGAGCAATCTCTCTTGAGTTCCCTGAACATCAATCTTTACTCCATCATTTGATAGTGCTTCCGATAGTTTCCATTCTTGAACTAAGAGATGTGCTACAAGACTCCTCGGCTTCCTGCTCAAAGTGTCAGCTACTATGTTGGCCTTGTCGGGATGATATTGAAGAGAGAAGTTGTAATCATTCACTAGCTCCATCCGCCATCATTGTCTCATGTTAGGCATTTTCTGTGAAAAGTAGGTATTTCAGACTCTTATGATCTGAGAACACCTCAAACGTATCTCTGTAGAGATGGTGTCTCTAGATCTTTAGAGCGAAAACCAAAGCTGCTAGTTCCAAGTCATGCGTCGGATAGTTCTTCTCTTGAATCTTCAGCTGCTTAGAAGCATAAGCAATCACCTTTCGCTCTTGCATGAATACACATCCTAAGCCCAAAAGCGATGCGTCCGCGAAGATCTGGAATGGAATTCTGGTTTTCGGAAGTATTAAACCGGTGCATTAGTCAACCTTTTCTTTAGCTCTTGGAATGCCTTCTCACACTCTTCCGTCCACAGATATTTCATGTGCTTCCTTGTCAATCGAGTAAGAGGAACGACGATGCGAGAAAAGTCTTCAATAAATCTTTTGTAGTACCCGACTAATACAAAAAAGATGTGGATTTCAGTTGCGTTCTTTGGCCTTTCCCAATCTGGCACTGCTTCCACTTTAGATGGGTCCACAGAGATTCCTTCCCTAGATACAATGTGTCCTAGGAATTTCACTTCTTCTTCCCAAAACTCACACTTCTCAAGCTTGGCATAAAGTTGATTGTCTTCAAGAGATTGCAGAGTGATTCTGAGATCGTATTCATGTTCCTCTTGGGTCTTGGAGTATATGAGAATATCGTCCACAAAAACTACTTAAACAGATCAAGATATGGTTTGAAGATACGATGCATCAGGTCCATAAATGTGGCTGGTGCGTTCGTCAATCCAAATGACATGATGAAAAACTCAAAATGTCTATATCGGGTTCGGAATGCTGATTTCAGTATGTCCTCGCCTTTGATTCGAAGTTGGTGGTATCCCGTCCTGAGATCGATCTTGGATAAAAAATTGACTCCCTTCAACTGGTTGAATAGATCTTCAATTCTTGGTAATTAATATTTTTTCTGCACTGTGACTCGGTTCAGTTGGCGGTAGTCAATGCATAGTCTCATGGATTCGTTTTTCTTTTTTCACGAACAGAACTGGGGCTCCCCACGGCGATGAACTAGGGTGAATAAATCCGAACTGAAGAAGTTCGTCTAACTATTTCTTGACCTCCCTCAACTCAGTAGGTGCCATATGGTAAGTGGGTAAGGCTATGGGGTCGCACCTTGCACTAAGTCTATTGAGAACTCAATATCCCTTCGAGGTGGAAATCCAGGTATGTCTTGGAACACATTTCCAAATTTACAAACCACTGGGATAGTCTTGAACCCTCGCTTACCTTCCATCAACCACAATTCGAGCACTGCAAGCTGATCAGACATATTCGATTGTAGCCCCTTGTCTACCTAAAATATGAAGGCAAGACATTGGCTGAGATTTGGTCTCAAGATGCATTATGAATGAACAACTTGTAAGAATGGGCAAGTGATAGTGAATACTTACAGGTTGCAATATTCAAATTTTCTCAAGAAAATCAAATCTCATGGGTTCATCGTAACCTACCTATCAAGCCGGGACGACCAAGTTTCTCAAAATGCTGATCATTACCTACCTATCAGGCTGGGACGACCAAGTTTCTCAAAATGCTTATCGTTACCTACCTATCAGGCTAGAATGACCAAGTTTCTCAAAATTCTAATCTTTTACCTACCTATCAGGCTAGGATGACCAAGTTTCTCAAAATGCTGATCGTTACCTATCTATTAGGCTGTGACGACCAAGTTTCTCAAAATGTTGATCGTTACCTACCTATCAGGATGGGACGACCAAGTTTCTCAAAATGCTCATTGTTACCTGCCTATCAGCTGGGACGACCAAGTTTCTCAAAATGCTGATATTACCTACCTATCAAGTTGGGACGACCAAGTTTCTCAAAATGCTGATCGTTTCCTACCTATTAGGCTGGGATGACCAAGTGTCTCAAAATTCTCATCATTACCTACCTATTAGGCTGGGACAACCAAGTCTCTCAAATGCTCATCGTCACATAACTATCAGGGTGGGACGACCAATCTTGTCAAGTAATCAAATTCATGTTCAACAATACCTGTTGATCAGGCTACGAGTTAACCGTCATCTAAAGTCCAAGTTGGAAATCCAATGTTCTCGAACAATTAAGATGGAACACCCAATAGTCGGGACACCCCAAGTCAAGGACTTCATCGACATCAATATGACAACTAGTCAAAAGTGCTAAGGTACAAATACCTCCAGAGCACCTAGCCACAAACTCGTCAAAAGCGTTAAGGTACAAATACCTCGAGAACGCCTACACACAAGTCGTCAAAAGTGTTAAGGTACAAATACCTCGAGAGCACCTAAATACCCACTCGTCGAAAGCGTTAAGGTACAAATACCTCGAGAACCCCTAGAAAAACTCGTCGAAAGTGCTAAGGTACAAATACCTCTAGAGGTCTTAGACACCAACTCGTCGAAAGTGTTAAGGTACAAATACTTTGAGAATGCCTAGATACAACTAGTCGAAAGTGCTAAGGTACAAATACCTCGAGAGCACCTATACACCAACTCGTCGAAAGTGTTAAGGAACAAATACCTCGAGAACACCTAGACACAACTAGTCGAAAGTGCTAAGGTAGGAAGACCTCGAGAGCATCTAGACACTAACTCATCGAAAGCGTTAAGGTACAAATACCTCGAGAACGGCTAGACACAACTCGTCGAAAGAGCTAAGGTACAAATACCTTGAGAGCACCAAGACACAACGCGTTGAAAGCGTTAAGGTACAAATACCTCGAGAACGCCGGGACACAACTAGTCAAAAGTTCTAAGGTACAAATAACTTGAGAGCACCTAGACAGCAACTCGTCTTGATAGTGCTAAGGTACAAATACCTCGAGAGCACCTAGACACCAACTCGTCTCGATAGTGCTAATGTTGAAAGACCTTGAGAGCACTGAGACAAACAATCTCGAAGATACTAAGGTTTAAAAACCTCGAAAGTATCAAGACTGGATGGTCTCAACAGTTTTCTAACAGGTTCCAAGAACTGCAGATGATTACACAAAGGGGGAATTAGACTTGAACGGAATGGAGGGGCGTGAGGATCACAATCTCCTTGATATGTCATGGGTCACACATAATGTCATGAGTCACGATGGAAAATGTGTAATTCATAGATGTAGCTTCGGATTGGTCCACAAAAGAGACTAGGATAATCATTCATATTATCCCAGGTTAGAGTTTTAACACCGTTAGTAACCGCCTAACGGATTTCTAACTTCCGTTATCCTTCTCTTGACTACTATAAATAGTAGCTCATTTCCCAAAAAACGAGTTGGAGATTTTGGAGAATGGACTAATGCTCTGAAAGTGTGCTTCGAATTTCAATACCCGGGCTCCTAATTCCGTGTTATTTGATCTGAGTTGTGCTCAACGGTTCTTTTGTCTTAACTTCTTAATTCTTCTACGGACGGGGTGCGGTCGGTAATCGACTTAGGCTTCAGTCCGTTGGTAACTATTGTTGGTGATTCTCTCTCACAATGACACCCTTCACATTTTGGCAACTTCACTGGGGAGTAGTCTCCTACATACCAACTGATATTAGAAAAATGCCGAGGCTAAGAGGTAGACTGAAAGGTGGGGAGCAAGTTGGACCATTTTCCTTCCTAGCAGTTAAGGAAAGGCCTGAAGATCACTCTCCTGACCTACACAAAATGCATAATGATGAGGAGGTGGATGAAGTTGATTATCGAGACGATCAAATTGAAATGCTGAGAATGAAAATGAATAAGATGGAAGAGACACATGCAAAGATGATGGAGCTGTTGCAAGCTGTAACCAACCGAGGGAGTCATGCTCCAATTCCACTAGCAGAGCCGTCCATGGAGAAAGTACCTCTAGTGCCTATGGCGGTACCTATCGGTACTCCTTTAAGCGCATCACAACCAGAGTCTGTGAACAACAATGGGTTCAAAACCCGAGATAAAATGGTGAAAATATTATGACAACAGAAAGAGAAACCTATTGAATTCAACATCGATACCAGGCCGCCATATCCCTAGCCATCATGAAGCAACCCTATCCTGTGGGGTGTGTAGTTACTTCATTAATGCCACAGTATAATGGACGGACTGGTAATGCAAAGGAGCACGTTACTAAGTTCACAGGCGCAATGGGGGCTTTCGCCGGTGATGATGAACTCAAACTAAGAGAGTTTTCTTGATCGCTCACTGATCGTACCTACACTTGGTATGATAATCTCCCTCATGAATCGATCCTGAGTTGGGAAGAGATGAAAGTGGCCTTCTAAAGGAATTTTTTCATTGTTGAGGAATGGATGACCCTCATGGATTTTGGAAAGGAGAAGCAGAATCGTGGAGAAGGATTGGAAGTATACGTAAAGCGTTTTCGTGATCTCGCCACAGATTGTCGGGAAGCGTCAACAGAAGAGAACCTAGTGCATATATGCATTGATGGGATGATGAAGGATTGTTGTCTTGTGCTAGAAAACACAGGCATTGACACGTTTACTCGCCTTTATGAGTCGGCAAGGCGCACTGCACGCACCATGAATCTCAAAAGTGATGTCCCATGGAAGAGTAAGCCAAAGTCTGCCTCGTAGGTTATGGCAGTAGATAAGAAGAGACCAGCTAAGGAGGAAGATAATAAAACTGGGAGTCGGAAGAAAGCCTTCCCTATCCCTCCACCAATATCTTGTTCTATTAAAGAAACCTTGACGATTTTGAAGCAATGGGTTAAAGATGGTGTGGTAAATTTACCATCACCAAAATACCCAGTGTTTGAAGAGGGCAAGAAGAAAGACAATTTCTGCCAATACCATTCACATGTAGGTTATAAGACAGAGGATTGTTACACTTTGAGAAGGTTATTTCATAACAAAATCAGGAATGGTGAGTTGGAGTTAGCTGGCTTGAAGTCGGTACATGACAATCCATTGCCCAGTCATAAGAAGAGAAATGTTAATACTATTGTTCATAGGGACGCTATGAACACCATATTGAAATCTGATAAGAACCCGAATCATCACTCGAGGTTCTACAAGACGGATCCAAATCCGTTGCTAAAGAGTTAGAAGAGGTCAATCTCGCCGAAGCGGAAGGGGTTAAACAAATTCTTATTAGTAAGAAGTTTAGCCAAGAAGAAAGGGATAGCATGTGAACACTCTTACAAGAATACCGAGATGTTTTTGCATGGGAATATTCAGAAATGCCAGGGTTTGACCCCAACTTAGTAGTACATAAGTTGAACGTCGATCCTAGTACTAAGTTAATTAAGTAGGCCCCTAGGGTTTTTAGACCCGATATCGAGTTGAAGATTAAAGAAGAAGTAACAAAGTTGTTGGCAGCCGGATTCATATAACCCATCCAGCACCTGACATGGTTAGCTAACATCGTTCCTGCAGAAAGAACAATGGTTAGATACGATGTTGTGTGGACTTCAGGGATCTGAACAAGGCATGTCCTAAAGATGAATTCCCTTTACCAAACATGGACGTTTTGATCGATTCAACAGCAAGGAATGAGATGTTTTCATTTATGGACGGGTATAGGGACTACAATCAAATAAAGATTGTGGCTAAAGATGCGGAAAAGACGGCGTTCCGAACACCCAAAGGTAATTTTTATTTTACCGTAATGCCTTTTGGTCTTAAAAATGCATGTGCCACATATTAGAGAGCTCTTACTTCAATATTTCTTGATATGATGCGCAAAGAAGTCGAGGATTATGTGGATGACTTGGTAGTGAAGTCGAAAGATCGAGATCATCATACCGACGTTTTGCGAAAGGTGGTCGAAAGATGCCATTGCTACCAACTAAAGATGAATCCAATGAAGTGTGCTTTTGATGTTTTGTCGTGCCCTGAATTCGAGATATGGGATCAAGGAACCGACCTTCTGACCCACCACATGGATATGGAACCACAACATCAACCCTTACTTGGTTGAATCAGAGTCTTACCAATATAATATACAGCGAAAGTCTAAAAATTTAAAACCATAGCCCAACTAAGCATGTTGAACTATCAACCCACAATTAAAGTAATCCGAATATCATCTATTACAATTCTGCCCTCTAAGGGTCAAACCAAATAAAGTAAGTCATGTAGTTTCAAAAGTAAGTGCATCTCAACAGAAAGATCTCCTCTCCAAAAGCCAACCAGGACTTAGACAATCCGATCACCTATAGAGATAAGGATCAGCCAAAGCCTAGTAGAGAAATCCTACGAGACTACAATATCTACTTTTATGTATGCAAATCAATACGGTTCATTTCATGCATTTCACTCAACACGTAATATCACAGTCAAATGTGTATTAATCATGTCATCATACTATATTTCATATACTAGCATGAATAT
This sequence comes from Pachysandra terminalis, assembly GCA_031762675.1. Lineage (NCBI taxonomy): Eukaryota > Viridiplantae > Streptophyta > Magnoliopsida > Buxales > Buxaceae > Pachysandra > Pachysandra terminalis. The sequence continues at coordinate 7,944 of JAUPMG010300851.1, read as the reverse complement.
TACAATCATCATGTAAAATCACGATTCACATGGTAACCATAGCATATCAAGTTATAACAATCCATAGTTCACAATCCCCATAGTCCCAGTATGTTAAGGCTACCCACATGATCCCATCATGTTCAAGCAGATTCAACATAGTCCCACGATGTTCCAAATAAAACAAACATATAAGTGTGCACATTGTCCCACCATGTGACACAACAACAAGATCACAGTAGTCACATAGTCTAACTATATTCCACAACAAAACACTACATGGTCCCACTATGCTACAACCAATCAACATATAACATATACCACATGGTCCCACCATGCTACAACCAAGTAACCACATAAATACCTATCATATATCTTGCATATTAACATTCCTTTAGGAACTTGCACTCGCTGGGGAAGTCTCCTATACCATTCCTTTAGGGACTTGCACTTATGGTGGAAGTACACCCTTAACCACACAACCACATATCACATAATCATACACATAGTCTCAATATGTTCACAAGCAAACAACATATAACCGTTCTTTTAGGGACTTGCACTCACGGAGAAAACCATCAGTACAATCCTTTCCTTTTGGGACTTGCACCCACGTTGGAAGTACACCCTTATCCACAAGGTCCCACCTTGCTATGACCATGTAACCCAATCACAATCACATTCACAATCAAGAAGTCATAATGAATATGCATCACAGTCAACTCAAACACAAGTGCAATGTAATGCAATGTAATGCAAGGTATGATGCAAGCATGGACTGAAATGAGATGCAATGCAATGCAAGGTGTCACCAAGCCTAGCACAGTCACATACTCATTTCAACTCACGACCATATGACCCATCCTTTTAGGGACTTGCACCCATGGTAGAAACACCATTCCTATTCCTTAAGAGACTTTCACTCACGGTGAAATACTCTAGTAACACGCCATACTTTTAGGTCCTTTCACCCACGGAGGAAGCCACCTGTCCATTCCTTTAGGGACTTGCACCCACGGTGGAAACACACTTGTATCAGTAACCCTTTCTTTTAGGGACTTGCACCCACGGAGGAAATCCACCATTCCTATTCCTTAAGAGACTTGCACTCACGGTAGAATACATCAGTATAATCGCATTCTGTTTAGGGACTTGAACCCATAGTGGAAACACACCTATAACTAGACCTTTCCTTAGGGACTCTCACCACGATGGAATAACACCCATACCAAACCTTTCCTTTATGGACTTCCACCCATGGTGGAATACACCCATACCATGCCGTACCTTTAGGGACTTTCACCCATGGTGGAAGCTCACCCATCCAGATCATAAATTCAAGTCATTCAGAAACAAACACAATCACAATCATGGATACTCATGGTATTCTTATCAAACATACAATTCAAATCGTCAAGGTAAACACAAGTTATACATAAGTCAAACCTAAGTCCATATTGGATGTTACTAGCACCATTCAACCAAACCGATCATATATGATCATCTCTAATCATACTAATCTTATCTTGAGGTTCTATGAATATATCCAACACCTATAAGTCAATATCACATCATATTCTATTCGGATAAGTCAGAATATCCTGAATTTTAGACCTCCTACACTTTTTGTGATTCGACCAATTCTAGACATTTTGCATATAAACCATTCATACAGACATGTGTACAAGTCAATGGGGGAACTCCCCATAAAATTTGAAACTCATTGGGCCTTAGTAGCTACTCGGCAGCTATTGCGACTCCTACCGAGAAGCTCGGTAGCACTGCTACCGAGGCTTGGTAGCATGTCTAGAGAACATGCAGTTTTTGCTGTTTTCGATAGCTGCTCGGTAGATACCGAGACTGCTCCGAACGGCAAATTTATCCATTTTTGGGTTTTCACCTAGGGCTTCGTGCCTATACTCAAACCTAGTGTTTTCTTAGGTTTTAGCAATCATAAATAAGTCTCTAAAACTTACTCATATGATCCAAACAATAAACACATAAAACTTAGTTTATTTCCATAGATTTAAACAAGTAATAATAGATAATCAATTATAAATCTAAGAACATGAATATGATTCATAAAGACACATAATAGCATAGTAAACACAACAGCATAAGTGGATCATGTGAATCAAACAAAATAGCATTATTCTTACTATTTTCTCTAGATCTTAGATCTAAATACCAGATCATGCATTCCTTATTTATATATAGCATTGAGATCATCCATAATATCAGTTACCGTAGAAACGCAGGAATCCCTACCTCGTTTATCTTGATCTGATGTAGATAGATTTGTTGCAACGAAGTTCACCAACAAGATCAAGGGTCTTGTTCCTTCAATCCTTGGTAGCAGCCGGCATTGATTCTGTAGATGCCCTCACTGTCTGCAATTGTAATAGGTGCGGTCCCCCAAAGGAACATTATATGATGCTTGGCGCCGATAATCCGATGCCCTAGCCTCCTCGCCTCATTGCTTCTTAGCTTGTGCCTGGCTTCCCTCGCCTTGTAGTCGACTAGTCTATTGTTTCTCCTTGCTCCTATCCTACTTCTTTTGCTACAAAACCTTCAAGTAGTGCGTGTTGCTCTACTCCACCTTTCGTGCAGTATTGACGACATCATAATACCGTGCAAACTCTCTCACCGCCAGTTTGAACTTGATATTCCCCCTCAGTCCATTCTCGAATAAGAATGCTCTCTTCTCCTTCGTGTCCACCGTGTATGTTCCAAACTGTGACAACTCCATGAATCTCGCCTCATATTTGGCCACCGTCATGCCCCTTTGCTCAAGTCGCTTGAATTCAATATCTTTCTCCTTCCTAGCATTCATCGAAAAGTACTCCAAAAACATCACCTTAAACCTGTCCCAGTAAATGTCTTCTTCTCTCAGTACTCCTATCGTGGTCTTCTACCACCTTCTAATATAAAACTATTAAAGTCACCCTTTCTAGGTCCTCACATCCTAGTGCTTCAGAAATATCATCCAGTTGGTCTAACCATTCTTGCACCTCCAAAGGTTCAACCGTGCCTTTGAACACATGTCACTCCCCAAATCCGATATATAAAGTCTTGAGGATTCCAAGGGAATAAACTTCGGATTCACCACGTGGATACGGATAGCCATTCACAATATATAACCAATATCCTAGTTAATCAGAGTCTAAAACCATAGTCAGCGAAAATCTTAAATAAATCAAACCTTTAGCTCAACTCATATCCGTTAAGCTAAAATGCACATAATAAATAGAACCTAATCTATTACAAGTTCACACCCACTCAGGGTCAAAACCAAGTTTATAAAAACAAAGTATAATCCATCAAAGTAAATCAAGTATCTAAAGTAAAAGAAATCTCTACTCCAGGCCAGCACATCAAACGAACTGATCATCTATTTCAATTTAAAGGTCAGACGAAGCCTCGTAGAGAAAACCAAAGTTACAATAATTATCTTCATGCATACATAACAACACGGTTAATTAATACAATTTTAATCACCAAGTAATACCATAGTCAAATGTATTAGCATGCTCCACGTCATACTAAATCTCATATATTTAACAGATATATTACATTCAACATTGTAATCCCATTACACATAACAATTACACAAGTAGTCATATCATATCACAACAACTGTTCACATGGTCCCACAATGATAAATTATAGGGTGCACATGATCCTATCATGCATTCAAGCCCAATTCTCATAGTCCCACTATGAATCAAACATAACCTACATGATCCCATCATGCCCAATATGTAAACCACATAGTCCCACTATGCAAACAATACACCACATGGTCCCACCATGCAGCACAAGCAAACACATAGTCCCACTATGCCAAACAATACACTACATGGTCCCACCATGTAACACAAGCAAACACATAGTCCCACTATGCCAAACAATACACCACATGGTCCCACCATGCAAAACAAGTACTACACAGTCCCACTATGCAAACAGACAACCACATAGTTCCACTATGTAAACAAACAACCACATGGTCCCACCATGCTACGGCCAGTTACCACATGGTCCCACCATGCCAAACAAGTACGACCCAAACACAAGCACAATCACAAGCACTAACAATCAACATGTAGAGACACAAACTTTCACTTCAACCAAACATGTGCAATGTTCAATGCAATGTAGTATGATGCAATTATGAATTATGAAATGTGGATGATGTGCATATGCAATGCAGGGGTAATTAGGCCTTGCCCAATCACATGCCCATTCAATCTTACGACCATTCAACCCATCCTTTAAGGGACTTGCACCCACGGTAGAATGTCACCATTCCATTCTTTAAGGGACTTACACCTATGGTAGAATACCACCATTCCATTCTTTAAAGGACTTACACCCACAGTAGAACATACCATTCCTTCACCATTATTCTTTAAGGGACTTTCACCTCACGGTAGAATACACCAGCAGACCAAACCATTCCTTAGGGACTTTCAACACACGGTGTAACACCCCAGTAAACAAACAAATACAGTCAATCCCATTGACTTCCAGTGGATGCTCCCAGCACCACTTACAAACCATATATAATTAAGACATAGTCAATCCCATTGATTACCAGTGGATACTCCTAGCACCATTCACAAATACACAGTGGATGCTCCCAGCACCACTCACAAACATACATTGGATGCTCCCAGCACCACTCACAAACATAATCCATACATCACAATCAATCATACACAGGTAGTGGATACTCAAATTCATCACTCATACATCATACAAATCAACATTGGATCCAATCATAAGACAGAACAGTGAATGCTACAAACACCACTCAACCCACTCAATTTCCTATGCAAACATTGCTAACCTTCCCAACCTTATCTTGTAGTCCAATATTTAAGTCCAAACTCATTAAAGTCATAATCTCTTAATATCCCATCCAAGACTACCCTATTTTCCTGAATTTCAAACCTCATCATACACTTTTTCATATTCAACCACAATCATCCCTTTTGTAGACAAACCAACCTCATACACATGTGTAAAACACCTCAAGGGATCTTTCTTAAAATTTGGGATCATTTGGGTCTCAGTAGATGTCTCGATAGATGCTTGGTAGTTGTTCTACCGAGGCTCGGTAGATTGTCCCGAGAGCTACTTTTCTGGGGATTTTCGGCCGATGTCTTTGCATCTGTCGAGCTACCTGTCGAGGCCAGTTTCAGCTTCGACGGTAATTCGGTGTTTTGGCCATAATTAATTCTTTACTCGTCGAAATCGTTTCAAACTCGTTGCATTGTATTCCTAAATCATAGGGGAGTCAGAGAAAAATACTGAATAAATTATCTAAGTTTAGAGGAATTCTAGGTACCTAGAAGCCTACTGTTTGTTGCCCAAAAATTTCCAGAATTCCTTGGGCTTTGTTCCCAACTTCCCATAACCCTAAATTTCACACTTCTTCTCACACCAAACATCAAATACACTAGAAAACATCAATTTCTAATATCACAAACAAAACCTAATAATTAAAATAGGATTACACATGTAAATCTCCATTACACAAATCAATCAACCTACTTGAATTAGTTCCAGAAAATCCTAATTAATTATAAGAGTTCATAGGATCATCATAAATACAAGAAACTTAATTCTAAGCATACTAAATCATGTAGACATACAATCATTCATGATATTTCTTCAATACTCATACTATAAGATCACTAATCAGATCATGCTTCAATTCATGAAATCATGCATTCCAATCCATAACTATAACATTGTTAAGATCAATGAATATACTTATCATAAAATCGATGACAATCCCTTCCTTATTCTTCTCAAATCATTTCTCTGCAGTTAGAGATGGTTGATCCTCAATCCTCCTCTAGCTTTCCTTCCTTTCTCTTTCTCTTAAACATCAAAACCCTAATTCACCCTCTCAAAAAACTATTCACGTCACTATTCATTGACCCCTTTTGTTAACTTCTAAAACTACTAATTTTATATCTTTACCCTTTCTTAACTCTCCACACACATAACCAATAGATAAGGTAACTTCTCCACTAAGATTCCTCCCCAAAACTTACTAATCTACCCTTGTTTCCATACATGATTTACGCGCCCAATTCAAATCCCAACTCAATTTGGTTTAATTCTTCCATAACCTCCATACTTCCACTCGGTTATTCTTATTACCCATATTTCCTTTTTAATTACCAATTCAACCCAACTCTATACATTGACTATCAAATGTGTAACATTGATTTATGCATCCAAATTTAACTTTACAATCAATATTATAAGGTTACTCCAATTGATTATAATCATTCTTAGCACTAATTTAAGTCTCTACTCATATTGGGTTGTAATTACAAATTCTACTTATTTCAATTATCTAGAAACACAACCTTATATAATCTTTCACACGGGATTTTCATTATTACTTATAATTAAATTATATTAATTATAATTTAAAAACACGGATTGCTAAAGTCTACCCCCTTAAAGGAATTTCGTCCCGAAATTTACGGTTGTCCCTATTCTGTATTTGAACTAATAATAGAGTCTATTATTTGAACTAATACCAACTCACACATATGAAGATGATAAAATGAATACAATGCAGGGTTGTTAGGCATAGCCTAACTATAAAACCACATCAAGAAAGCCTACACTTATCACTTGGTCACCAAGGACCTCACACAAAACATAAGTAATACACACTCTAGGCACTCTCGCACTACTAATATCTCAAACATACTCATGTTACACCTGTACTACTCATCATACCCTATACTTACATAATTCACTTATCTACAATTCAATATTATTATTTTTATACCCTCACACCTTTCGTTTTCCCGTAACATGTATTATTTACACTATGTTTAATATCACATTTAGTTCATACCAAGGTAATTTATTTTGTATATTACATAATAATAATAATTACATTCGTTCTAGTTTCATAATCGATTATAATACACTTTCTTACAAAATCATTCAATCCGAGATATATAACTTTAATTAGGTTAACACTTAGTTTTCATTTATTTGTATATATGTCTAATTCCTTTCTATTTTCAAGGAATCCGAATCAATGCATTTGCAACTGCTTTGTCTCCAAATTCTAGAAAATAATTTGTTTTAATATCATAATTAATTTTATAGTCATATCAATCAACCGATTTTATGTCTTTGATTATCCTGTCCTTTAAAGACGATCATAAATTTCATCCTTATAATGCACTTTCAGACTTTTTAGAAGTTGTGGTACCCCTACTCCAAATTGTCTATCTAGAATTATCGATAAAATATACACCAATGCAACCCTACTCATGATTGAGCTGTTAACACATAATACTTAACAAGAAGCTTATAATTTTATAAGTCAAATTCCTATGCCAACATGCCTCTAAGCTTAAAGTTTGATATTTTATATAAGCATACTCGCACGTATCTCATGTAAGCATAGAAGGCACGCCACTCCGAAATAATCACACAATGTCAAACAATTGCAAGAAGCTGAGACACATAATTCAAAGCATTTCACCAGGAGCACGCACTATAGAACAATCACGGCATTCACAAAATGTAGCAAACCAATCAGATTATACTCACTACAAAATCTCATAAGATTCCTAAGTTTACATGTCTATGTGTTTTTTCCTAGATCTAACTAACTTGATAGCCTCTTGATCTCCAACCTAGAGCAATTATAGCGAGTAGTCACATATCATATTTAAGCAAAAGATATACTATTGATGTACTTACACCATACCAAACAATTTACAAGAAATTACCCATCACGGATTCATAAAAGTACATTCTAATGTAACCAGTTTCTATGTTATCGTCTTAGGGTCTCACTATACTCTTGTATAGACTCTCGCTTTACTACTTACAACAATCACATAAGTAACAAGTCTCCAAGTATGGAGTATGATAGTCCTAATTTAACACATGTATACATACATATATTCA
>JAUPMG010300841.1:0-16865 GCA_031762675.1 Pachysandra terminalis | reverse complement strand
CAGGGTTATCTCAATTATTTAAATTAATTATGCCACTAAGCGTAATTAATTCAATAATCAGAATTCGGGATATTACATGAAGACTGATCTTTCAGTCTCTACCGATCAGCGGATGTCCTTGGACCCCCTCTTAGAGCTTCGAATCGTGGCAGCAAACTTTCAGGCCTCGGAAGAGTAACTCCCAGCGGTTGGTTAGTTATTTTCTGGCATCGCGGCCAATTTTTCCAAGACAACCGCTCTTGAGGGGAAATACAGGGAGCTGAAGGAGTTAGCTGTCAAAATGGAGGAGGGGATGGCTACGGATGCTGCTATGATGAAAGACTTAGAAGCTCAGTTGATGGAGTTTTAGGGAAAAAGAAAGGTTTTCCTAGAGGAGATGGAGAAGAGAAGGCTAAGGTGGAGATGCAAGCTGGGCAGAAAGAAATGGCAGAGGCACTACCGAAGATAGTGTAGGTGGTGCAAACGGCGAACTTGGCCAAGAGGAAGTGGGAGCGGAAGTGGAAGGAGGCAGAGAGTAAGAAAGAGGTAATCTTTACCAAGTTTTTGGCCATAAAGGTTAAACCCCTTAAAACTTATTTTCAGAGAACTTGATTCATCGGCCGATGAGGGCCATTCTTTAAAAAAACAAACTTTAATGGTTGGTTGGTTTTCGGCTGATGACTGTTTAAACTCTTTTTATTTCTTTTTGTTGGATGACTGTAATATTATGGCCACGGGGGCCGTTTAACTTGGGTGGTTTGAGAACCTAATTATATCAATGTTTTATTTGGCCTTTCACGCGACCACCTAATATGGAGAATACCACATGGTGGGATAATACTTTTTACGCACCGACTGTTGATTGTTCTTTTTTTTTTCCTGGATTGGTTAGCTCTGATATGACATAAGACTCCCCCAGACAAGATCTGTTTAATTCTGAATGGTCCCTTCCAAATTTTGGAACATTTTCCATATATCGGGTCCTTGGTCCACATTATATCTCCTTCTAAGAAGGATTCATACTTAACCTTTTTGTTGTAGGTCCGAGCCACTTTAAATTTTTGGCCTGTAGAGCATCAAAATCTCTTCTTCGAACGTCATCCAAATCTTCAAGTTCAACTATCATGGCCTCTGTGAATTCGGTCAGAGTAAAGTTATGCTGGAATGCCACCTTAAGTAAGGGGAACGTTATCTCTAGTGGGAGGATAGCATCATGTCCCTATGTCAAGGAAAATGGTGTTGTGCATATGCTAGTCTGGTAGGATGTCCTATAGGCCTAGACAACTTTTGATAACGATATGCCACGAATGAGGCTTATCTTCAATCATCTTTCTCAGCACATTCTTTAGGACTTTTTATGCGGTATAATTGTTTATCAATAATAATTGACCACTCGCAATAGAACGAATCTTTGTAAGATAGGACTATATAGAGGGTGTCGAACCTCAAGGACTATGTAGGTTTGGTTGTTAAATCAGTCCAGATTAATGCTAATTTGATTTTATGATAAGGTGATTTGTTGTTTATGTTTTTGAATTTAGAAGCTACAAAGTAAATATAAAAATAGAATATAAATCAAATGGATAAATGATAGGGTACTGATTTTACCATTAACCTCATGACAATGGTTAATCACATGAAATATGGGCAATTCAATTTATCTATGATATGACTTGTGTGGCTACAAGCACACAACAACGTCGCCAAGAAAACATCTTCATAAGAAACAAGTATAATCCCTCTTTGGTTGGTACGGGTCGTCCACCTAACCACTAAAATGCAGTACGACCCGTCTTCCATAGGTATGGAATATCAAGTTCTCTTTCTTAAATGTCAATGATTACCGTTGCATAATCTATGTTCTTATAATCACAGAAAATAAAAATATTATGATTTCAATTAAGATAAAACGCTTTCTAAGACAAGATAAGATTCCATCAAAACCGAATATAATCATTAAACTCAATTGTTTATACAATTCCCCGGATTATGCAACCATCATATATATGAAAAACCCAAGAAATCATGTAAATCAAACCATTATCAATTGGAGATGGTTACATCAATACCCTATGAAGAGTTTAGTTGCTCATAAAGATGCTGGAAGTTGCCTTTGTTGAGAAAAAATCCATCTCAACAAGCTGCTACACGTTCTGCCCTTCACTTCCTAAGAACCAGCCGTCACTTCTTAATTATCATTTCAATTTCCAGCCTCTGGTGCCTTTATAAAGGAGAAATCCATCCTACGTCAATCTTTGTTGTCCACGCATGAAAACCGTTCCCCCCAATTGAAGTAGAACCGTCTAACACATGAAAAACTATTCCTCAATCGAAGGAGAACCGCCCACCTCATTTTATGTAAAGACCTGAAAAATCCATATTAAAAAGAACTTTAATATAAAGGGTAGAATGGTAATTAAACCCTCCATACATAGAATCTAACCCAAGATTACTATTATAATAATGTATAATTAATATTGTAAACTATAGTAAAGGAATTAGGATAGTTAACTTAGCTTTACAACTTAACTAGAAACAGGGATTAATCTAGACTAGCCAAACAAGACCTAACTCTAATACTTAATTAAGCTGGACCTAAGCAAGGCCCATTAATACTAAAGCCCAATTGAATTAACTAAGGCCTAATTAGATTATTTAATACCTAATTTTTCGTGCTAAATTAGTTAGGTAACTTAATGACTAAGTTAAAAATCAAAATAAGATTATAAACTTATATATAAACTACAACTATCAATCCTAATGCAACTCTAACTCCTAAAACATGTTAAAGAAGACTAAGTAAAGTAAACAATAGAATACATCTAAAATTCGCGGGAACACCTAGGAAGAACAAGAAGAAGGTTAAGAGATCATAAAACTAGAAGAGATCTAGCAGTTCTTCAATGGCAGCAATTCTTCAGCATCTCTTCATTGTGAGTTTTACTTTATTCTTGTGTATTTGTTCTCCATCTAATGTCATATCATGGGGAATTCCATTCTCTTTTGCATGTAAACCCTTCCCCATGATCTTACTAATAAAATCTAGAAAGATTGCATGATAATTATAACATATGTATTTTATGTTAAAATTTAACCATTAATTAAACCCAGAACCAAGAATTGATAAGTATTGTTAACATCTGATATATTTTAATTCATAATTTGACCGATCATGCATGAATACCTAGGAGGATTAGATGATTAACCCTGTAAAATCTCATGCCCTAGATCAACTTTCCCTGCACCGGCAGCCTAACCGATGTGCCGGGTGATGAATCCAGTTATCTGGGCACAAGTAGGTTACTGCCTAGCCTATCGGACACCAACCGGTGTGCCGATAGCCTGCCGGTAGGGTTGTACAGACTCTACTGGTGTTACTTCACCCCACTGGGACCCTACCTAGTGCATCTTTGACACAGACCATACCAGCCCAGCCCAACCGGTGTACCGGAATCTTGCCGGTACCCTGCTAGTTGAGCCAGACCAGCACTGCCTGTAGGATGACCCTATCGGTGTGCCGGCCACCTGCCGGTTGAGCCATCCTTCACCATACTGAACCCTTTAACCTATTGATTTCATCATCCCTTTAACCATACTGAACCAACCCTTCACCATCCTGAATCATCCCTTCACCATTGGTTATTGGACCAACCACTGAATTTTCCTTTGACCTAACCTATTTTCAATGATTTCCTATGAACTAATATGATCCTCTTAACCCTCTAAACAACAAAAATAACCTTATCAAATTAATGACATAAATTGAGTACTTGTTATTATGAGATTTGATTTTTTAAATTGTTATATGAATACTTATGAGACTGTAGCATTGTTTGATGACATTAGAACCCTGTTTATGTGAACATCTCAATTCCATAAGACATATCATATTAAACTATGTTATGTATAATTCCATCATCATGCACCTTGTGCTTCAGACCATATATTATGGGTATATTATATGATTATTACTAACTTGGTATCATGAAACTGTGCTCATGTTAATGCTGATGTGAATATATGTGATGTGTTTTTATTGTATTTGAATTGCATTAATAAACGGACCTGAACCAATGAGTTGCATATGAAATCCCGGCCAAGAAAGCTTTTCTTCGACTATTTACCAATTATTATGTATACTTCCTGAGACTCGGGGTAGGTTATACCATTTTTCAGTCCATTGAGAGACTATTATTTATTTTGCCCAATGTGAGAGGTATGAGACTCAAAATACTTGTGGTAAGATGAAAGGATTTGGGATATGCCTTACACGGGGGTCCCAATCTGAATCATAAGAGTCAACATTTTGGTATTTAGATTATTCACTTTTCTACTGAGGCTAGTCCTAATTATGTGACACCTTAGATTTTTACATTGCCCTACCGCAAATAAGTGGAGGAATTGTGCCCTCTTAGTCAAAACCCCTTATAACTATGACGCGCACATAGAATATATTAGATTGAGAGTGGCCCTGTATGGGGGGGAATGGTTCGAGAAGACATTCTTGCTCAATGTAATTGATTGGTTAGTGTGGGGATTTGAGTCATTCGAATACCAGACTTCATGCATATAGCATTATCATGTGTTTGTTGACATTATTGATGTTATCTTGTGTATGACGCACAAGATATGATTATCATATAGACTTAGGCATGTAGCATGATAAAATGACCGTGTGATATCCTTATGATACAGACTAAGGTGAGATTTTGTGAGAAAATATTGCTATTTATTTATCATTATCATCATTCATTATTCAGATTTCACCATCATATTATATATGTTTCAGATCATCATATTATATTATATATGTTGTAGTAGCATTGGGTATGAGTAAATACCTTGTTTTAAAGGTCTACTCACACGATCTTTGGCTTACAGATATTACATTGTTGTTTTTTCAGGTATCCTAAGAAATATAGATCACTAAAGAGAGCTTTGGGAAGGGGAATCTACAGATAGAATTTTAGAAGATAATTGATATAGATTAATTAGTTTAATTTCCAAAATTTGTATTATTAAAGAAACATTGTAATTATTAATGTTATATTTTTTATTAGAACTTTATATGATACTTTCGCTTATGTTCTTATATTGCATTGCCACTCCCATAGCAATATGGGGTGAGAGTCGCAATCTGACCCGATTATGTATCCATAGATCTAAACTGGTTTGGGTCGTGACATTTTACTTTTCAAATTCTGCGACACACGACTCAAGTGCACATGATCTTACATGTGCTCGATCTCAGGTATGGTGAGATCGCTCTCAACAAAGATTGATCTCATTTATGGTGTGATCGATCCCAGTTGACCTGTCAGCATGCTGAGAAACATCTTTTGCCCGGACTTGATGGAATTTCTTGCATTTCTTTCTTCAAAGACCTGAGAATGCTTAAAACACAAAAACAACCCAACAGGTTATACTATAACGAAACTAAAGGATCAACATATGCAAGTTAAGGGGCATAAATGTGCAACATTCAGTGCTTATCATACCCCCAAACTTACATATTACTAGTCTCTTAGCAATACAAAACTGAAAATAAAATGAACAACTATCCTATCTCCTTCTTTGGTGGGATGTACGATTGCATTTAGCATATGCAACAAGCCTTTAAAACCCCTAGGCATCCTAGTGGAAGAGTGAAGTCTCGTGAGGGTTTAACAGAATGTTACCCACAAACATTATGTAGAGTCATGTTATCCATAAGAATGCAATGTCATAGAAACAATGATTCTCATTCATTGGCAATTTAAGCAAAACAAACTCCATCCTCAATACTCTTTGGAAATTCAAAGTCTCATCACTTACCAATGACTGGCTAAGATGTTATAAATTCAAATTGGTGCACAGTGAACTATCTGTCACAACCCAAACCTATGGGTCCACTTGGGAACCCAGTGAGGTCTAGAGATGTAACTCTCACTCCCTTGTTGAAAGGAAGTGACAGTCAATTTACAACTATAGAGTGAATATAAAGAACTTTCACAAGAACAGAAATTTAAAAAAAATAACATTCTATAGATAATTAAATGTATAAACAACGGAAACTATAAAATACAGTTCCAGATTAAAAACCAGAATTCCTATAGATACAACCCAAGTTTCCCAAAAAGAATAGTAATATTCAAAAAATATCGGAGTATCAAACATTACAAGGAATTACTCAAATTAAAAGTCTTCGTCTTCTTTGAAGTCTTCGTCCTTGATTGCACTCTCCTCAACTATCTTCTCGTCTAAAGGTCCTGAAATTGTTTGCTAAAAGCGTGAGCTATAAAGCCAGTAAGTAAATAACTTCATGGTTGTACAAGATTAACTTAGAGTCAAGTCATTCCACAATATATCCATTCCACACAATAAAGAGATTTTAATGCAATGAAATGAATGAGGTCGAGTATTCATTATGCATGTTGTGCACTTAATTCACATTAATCACCAAGGTGAGCTAATCAAGCAATCTAGTATGCAATGCAGTCTGTCAGATAAGTTAGTATGGCATGTTTCCTCTTGATCCCAGTCTTTATCCAGGATGTTCCACCAATGTGACTTCATCCCCGTATTCACAGCTATGAGATATGACTATTCTATGTGTACAAAATAGTTCTATGGGTTTTCAACTAAAGAGGCACAATCCCCCCACTTATTTTTAATCAAGGGTCAATTCCGAGGTTTTCACCAACATGAGTACGCCCTCAGGAAATCATGACAATTAACATACTACAGAGATCTCTCTCATATATAATACATCCAAGATTTCACCAACGTGAGTATTCTTGGGTAAAATGCCCTTGGGCAATAAGTGAGTTTGTTGGGGTAGCTAATCCCTCAACTCATCCTTGCCAGTCTCTTCACTAGTTGTGGGATTCACATCACATCACTCTTATTCTACTCATGAGACTCAACCGTGTGGTCTTCTAGGACATGGTATTTCTCTTTGACCAAGCTATGGTCTCGAGTCAATGCAGTGCATGTGTAAAGGTGCACGCTAGCTAGGCATTCAGTTTATAGTGTACAAGGTGCATTATAACTAACTAAAGAGTTTATTCCACACATCCTCATATATTGAGATTCAACAATACATAGAACTGAGTCACAAGGAGAGAAATGTTATCAACCAAGTTTGAGAGTATATATCATCAATTAAAATTGCAAACAATGTGAATGTGTATCAAATATAAGACATCAGCTTTGAAGGTTAAACATTTAGGTTCGACGAGGTCCTCGGCGCACCGAAGCTTGCCTCACTGACCATCTCGGCAAACCGAACTGAGACTCGGTGACAATTCTAGGGGTCCATTCTCGGTGACCTCTTCGGCACACCAAAGCCAGCTCGGCGCACCGAACTAAGTACGGAGACAAAAACAGAAGGTCAAAAGTAGTTCCAGAGGCTCGGCGACCTGTTTGGTGCACCGAGTCCATCAATGGCCCAGGAGATGCTCGGCGCCGAACAGTTCATCAACGGCCTAGAAGATGCTCGGTGAAGTGTTCGCCGCACCGAGAAGGTCGCGAACCAGCCAAATAAAGGGTTTTTCTCACCTAATTGAAGATACAACAAAGGGAAATAATCATACATGCATTATCAAATCAAATCCATCACATTTCATCCTAATAACATGGTTCTTCCTCAACATGCAAATCAAGACATTCAAGATCAATTTCCTAGCATTTAAGACTTGCATGAACTTGAAAATAAAGGGAAACAACTATGATTCTACTTCAATCAAGAAACAAGCATGAAATTATCTACTTACTGAGAGAAATGCAAAAAAATCAATTGGAATCCCAAGAAATGCAAGACTTCTTCTCCTCTCTCCTTCAAGCTCCCAAACAAACCAACAAACCAACTCAAGAGAGAAAATGCATGAGATTCTCTCAAGCATGGAGACCCATGCTACAAGTCTCATCTCAAACAAAGCTCAACCCTCAAATCAAACCACTCTCATTTATACCATAGGATTGAATAGTTAGTGGGAGTTGGTATTCCCCACCACCAACTCCCTTCTCCTTCAATCCTAGCCGCACAAACAAACACAATGCTAGAATAAATCTTGGCCACACAAACAAGTTTGATCTAAATGATCCACACCACACATCCAAACACTAAATGGGGCATGCTACTGTGTGTAGCACCAAGGCCTGCAAAGCTCAACACACTCAATCGCGTGGTCGGATTTAACCTGATCAGCAATCCGAACAAAGAGAGAAATCATCAGAAGGTCTAAAATGTAAATATGCAATAATCAGAAAGGTTTAGGCCATTACACTATCACACAATCATGAAGCTTCAAATGAATTCCAATATGAATGATTCACATCTCAAAATTAAGTAGAACTCTTATCAGATGAAACAACCAGGGCATAATCACTATCAGCATGAAGAAAAGATATTCTTTTTTTTTAATGGATTGTGCAATGCTTAGTTTCTTTAAGCTTTCTAATTGACCCATGTATCGAGTGTTAGACCAACGACTCCCCAACCAGATGGCTTTAGGGAACTAGGTGTAAAAACACCCCTACAGGCTTACTAACTCGGGTAAAAAAAGGTAACAAAACTAAACTAGTCATATCAACAACCAACCCAAACATCCCACCTTTTGACAAGAACACTCAATGCTTTTTGAGACAAGAGGTCCGCTTACTCAGTGAAAAATATAGAATGGTAAAAAAAATTATTATTTTTTTTTATTTTTTTTACTAATGTGATGCCAAGGTTATTTATCCAACAAGTCAACCAACTGAACTCAAGATGTTGAAACAAACAACACAGGTTTCAAATTCCATACCTCATAGACTATGTGCTAGTGCGTGCTCATGATAATCTCAAAATGAAACATGTGAAATATTATTTGCCAAAAGTAGGTAACTAGGCCCAGATTCCCTATGGAAATGATGATGTGTTCACAATCTTAAGCTTGCCAATAAAATTGGAACCACAGTTAAAATTCATTTGCATTTTCAGAAACAACATGATTAAGCATTCACCACAACATACAAAATGGACACCATAATATCTTTCCATACCCCCAAATTTAAATCACACGTTGTCCCCCATATGTAAATAGAAATACAATACCGTGAGGATCTGAAATATGAAGTGTATAGAGCTCCCTCAAAATTGGATATGAGAACACCTGTCATGAAAAATGGAAGATATACCAAATGCATAAAGGTGCACAAAAATTTGGAATAAAAATAACTAATTCCTAACACATCTGAACTATGCTCAAAATGGTGGTGGTGGTGCATCAGGGGTTCAGAGATCCGTTTTGACAATAATTCTCCATCATCTGGTGAGTCTGTCGCTGGAGCTGTTGGGATAGGCAAACCTCTCGCTGTAAATCTGACATGTCGCTCTTAAATTCGTCAACCGCATCGCAGAGCTGGATGTACTCGTAGTGGGTCATTCGGCCCGGTGCATCCCAGTCCTCATTCATATCCTCCGCGGTGTCCTCAATGTTGTCACCAACAATGTCCTCATCCAGGACCTCCTCCGATATCTCCTTCGCGATCGGGTCTGCTGGCATCACCTCCTCTGCATCTCGGGCTGCTCGTGCTGCTATGACATGAGGTAACTGTTGCATATGTGAAACACTGAGGTTCCACTGAGCTAATCCAAACTTCTGCCAATTCTCCATAAAGAAGTCATTGTCAGTGATCACTACTCCCTTCTTGAGCAACAGCTCAGTGACTAAGAATGGGAATGGGAGTTTTATTGACTCCACAGCTTGCACCTTCCGATTGATCAGTCAATCCCATGTCTTTTGCATCTGCTCCCAGATGAGCGTCGGTGTAGAGAACCAATACCCGTTATATACTGCATAAAGGGTGTCTAGGAATTCAGCTCGCCTATGTGACTTGTGCCATATGGGACATGAATTCCGCTGAAGTACTGTGTCTACAAACCACAGGTGCGGGGGCAGCTGAGGTTTTGTTGTGCAGTTGCGGTGGCTGTTTGCGTAACGACCCTCACATATATCGTCGACAAGGGTCTATACTTGGAGGTCCGAGGGGTAGGGGCCAAAACGTGGAGTACCATCGCGTCTGAGTGAGCTCTCAAGGGGACAACCCATAACTGCAGCTAAGTCATCCAAAGTCACCGTCATACTGACTCGAGAGGACACCATTATTGAAGTGCATGTTCTAGTAAAATAACCGAACATGGCGCTGATGGACCACAGACCGGATTGGTGCGAATAAGGTCTTCAACCCTCGTTTCCTCAAGACGCGAACAACCCATTTGGTATTCGGGTTGTATCGAAATTCCTCCTTTGTGTCGAAATCAGTTTCAAGATTGAGTTCTTGGTGTCTCCAAGCACCAGTAAACTGAATGCGGGTTTCGGTGGTGTTTGACATGATGAGAGCAAGAAAAACAGGGCTCTAGTCTACTCGGGATTGATCCTAACTAGTGTGGGATCGAGCATAGTGTGGTGCATCAATCTCACTTGCCCTCACCTAAAATGGGAAGAGTTGCAGCAAGTGAATGGTGGAGAAGATGGTCTGAGATCGAGTGGGAAAGAGGGAAATGGTTGAATGAGAAGAAGATAAATTAAATATACTAAAGGCTCACGTGACCTGCACTGGGCATTGAGATTGATCTCACATGAATTGTGACCGATCTCACTGGACAGAATGTGTGATCGAGCATAGACAAGTTGTGCTCGATCCCGATGAGGGTAGTGATCTCCTAACTAAGAAAAACTAATCCTAAATGCTAAAGTGGAGCCACGTGCTAACTCCATGAGGGTGCTAAGTTTAATGTCGACAGCTCGACTGGACAAGACTCTCTCTCAGTCAAGATAGATGGGATCCGTCAAGTTGACGGAATCTACATCCTCGTTTTGCGCAATGCACTCAACGTAGGGCTTCAACCTTTGTCCATTGACCTTAAACAGCGTACCATTCTTGGGATTTTGAAGTCCAATGACTCCATGAGGAGAAACAGACGTGACAATGAAAGGACCATCCCATCTTGAACGGAGTTTACCAAGAAAGAGGCGGAGTTTAGAATTGAATAGCCACACTTTTTGCTCCGGTTCAAAGGATCTAGGTAAGATATGTCGATCATGAAAGACCTTTGACTTCTCCTTGTAGATTTGGGCGCTGTCATATACATCGATGCGCATCTCTTCAAGTTCATTCAAGTGAAGTTTCCTTTGTGAGCCAGCTAATATCATGTCAAAGTTGCAATGCTTGATTGCCCACAAAGCCTTGTGCTCTAGCTCAATAGGGAGATGGCACGCTTTTCCGTAAAGAAGCCGGTATGGTGACATGCCAATCGGCGTCTTGAATGTTGTACGGTGGACCCAAAGTGCATCATTGAGTCACAGAGATCAATCGTTCGGGTCCAGTCTAATTGTCTTCTCCAAAATATTCTTGATTTCCTTGTTTGAAAATTCCACTTGGCCACTTGTTTGGGGATGGTAGCGTGTAGCAACTTTATGGGTGACGGAGTACTTGATGAGTAGGGTTTTGAGAAGCCGATTACAGAAATGTTTTCCTCCGTCACTGATGATTGCCCTAGGAGTACCAAACCGACTAAAGATGTTTGCCTGAATGAACTTGACGACTTCCTTTTGATCATTGATTTTGGTTGCCACCGCTTCTTCCCATTTGGAAACATAATCCACCGCTATTAGAATATACTCATATCCAAAAGAAGGCAAGAAAGGTCCCATGAAATATATACCCCAAACATCAAAAATCTCAACAATCAGGATGGGGTTCAAAGGCATCATGTTCTTTCGGGACATCGCTCCAAGCCGTTGACATCTCTCACATGCCCGGCAAAAATTATAGGCATCCTTGAATAATGAGGGCCAGAAGAATCCACTCTGTAAAACCTTAGTCGCTGTCTTCTTAGCACAAAAATGTCCTCCACAAGCCAAAGTATGGCAAAATGTAAGGATTCTGTGTAATATACTTTCAGGGACACAACGACAGATGATCTGATCAGCGCAGTATTTGAATCACTCCAGATCTTCCCAAAAATAAGATCGAACTTGATTGAAGAATCGGTCTTTGTCTTGTTTGGATCACTGAGAATGAATCTTACCTATTGTTAGGTAGTTGACAATATCGGCATACCAAGGCAGCTCCTTTTGAGTAATCTCAAACAGTTGCTCATCCGGGAAGGAATCATGAACTGGAATAGAATGAGATGACTCAAGAAGGATCCGAGAAAGGTGATCAGCCATGACATTTTCGCTCCCCTTCTATCCTGTATTTCCAAATCGAACTCTTGTAATAAGAGTATCCATCGAATCAACCGGGGCTTAGTTTCCTTCTTGGCCAACAGATGTCTCAAAGGCGCATGGTCAGAATAGACAATTACCTTGGATCCTAAAAGATAAGAATTGAACTTGTCCAAGGCAAAGATGACAGCTAGAAACTCTTTCTCCGTGGTGATGTAATTCAGTTGAGCATCCAAAAGAGTTTTGCTAGAATAGTAAATAGCATGAGGGAGCTTGTCCTCACGCTGTCCCAAGATGGCACCCATAGCATAATCGGATGCGTCGCACATGATCTCAAAGGGAAGAGACCAATTAGGAGGTTTCATGATGGGGGCGGAAGAAAGGAGAGAGCGAAGTTTCTTGAGTGCCTCAAGACAAGCTTTATCAAAGTGGAATGGAGTCTCCTTGCCAAGAAGATTGCACAAGGGTCGTGCTATCTTGTTGAAGTCTTTGATAAAGCGGTGGTAGAAGCCGGCATGACCGAGAAAAGAATGGATCTGCTTCACCGAAGCAGGTGGTGGAAGATTGTTGATCAGTTCAACTTTCACCCTATCCACTTCAATCCCTCTTTTGGACACAATGTGTCTCAAGACTATTCCTTCCTGAACCATAAAATGGCTCTCTCCCAGCTTAAAATCAGGTTTGTCTCCTTGCAACGTTGAAGCACGAGTGATAGATGATGGAGACACTTGTCAAAAGAGGAACCAAAGACAGAAAATTCTTCCATGAACACCTCTAAGAACTTCTCAACCATGTCTGAGAAGATAGACATCATACACCTTTGAAAGGTCGTAGGTGCATTGCATACCCAAAGGGCATGCGTCTATAAGCGAAAGTACCAAAAGGACAGGTGAAAGTTGTGTTCTCTTGACCCTGTGGATCAATGGCCACTTGATTATAGCCGGAATATCCGTTCAAGAAGCAATAATAGCTCTGGCTCGCCAAACGTTCTAGGATCTGATCAATAAATGGGAGTGGGAAATGATCCTTCCTAGTGCTGGCATGGAGCTTCCTATAATCAATCCATACACGCCATCCAGTGGTTGTGCATTGTGGAATCAATTCTCCTACAGAATTCTCAACTACAGTGATACCCGACTTCTTGGGTACCACCTGAGTGAGACTGACCCACTTACTATCCGAGATGGGGTAGATAATACCTGTATCGAGAAACTTCACAACTTCCTTCATATTCGGGTTTAACCGAAGCTATGCTTCATGAGAAGGTTTAGCATCATCCTCCAAATGAATGCGGTGCATACAAATGGAGGGGTCAATCCCTTTTAAATCTGCCATACTCCAGTCAATGGTCTCCTTGTGCTCTTTTAGCACATTCAACAAGCTCCTCTCCTGGTCTTGCTACAAATCGGACAAAATGATGACTGGGAGAGTGTCAACCATACCTAAGAAGGCATACTTGAGCTTATCCAGGAGTGGTTTCAGCTCAAGTTTTGGTGGGGACTCCAGGGAAGGAATGGGTGGAATGCTCGAAGTTGAAGGTAAAGGATCTCTCTTAGCTCTCCAAGGAGGGAAATTGGTCGGGGTAGCAGAATTGAGCAAGGCGTTAACCTTGCCAATGTAATACTCTATGTCAGAGTCTTCTAACCCGACGTGAGTCAAGCAGGCCTCTAGTGGATCCTTTGTAAAAAGGTAAAGGAGTGAGTCTTCAACAGAATCGTCGATGACGTCAAGAAAGAAACACTCACTCGCATCCGGTGGATGCTGGAAGGCATTGAAAAGGTTTAGTTTAACCTTCATATTTCCAAAAGATACCTCCATAACCCCGGTCCTACATTTTATGCATGCATTGGGTATGGCTAAGAAAGGACGTCCAAGGATGACGAGGATCAGCTTATCAGGATTTGGGACAAGCTCTGTATCGAGAACTCTGAAGTCTACTGGAAAATTGAACTTGTCCACTCTGATAATGACGTCTTCAATAATCCCCCTTGTCTTCTCAACAGATCGATTAGCCAGTTGCAAGATAACTGGCATGGGTTTCAATTCCCCTAAACCTAGCTTCAGATACACGGAGTAGGGAAGCAAATTTATACTTGCTCCTAAGTCAAGATGGGCTTTGTCAATCTCGTGGTCTCCTATGAGGCAGGAAATTGTAGGAGCACCAAGGTCCTTGAACTTGGGAGGGATGTGATGTTGAATGAGAGAGATCACTTGCTCGGTGAGAAGGACTTTCTGTGGAGTGTGACTCCTGGTTCTGCGCTTTTGAGTGCATAGGTCCTTGAGAAACTTGGCATATGAGGGAATCTGTTGGATAGCATCAAGGAGAGGACGATTCAATTTTTTCTTGCTTGAAGATTTTCATCATATCTTGGATCTTCTCTCTTTGTTTCCTGAATTGAGTGGACTCTATAAAACGTTGTGGAAATGGGGCCCGAGGCTCATATGGCGTCTCGGGAGGAGTGGTAGAAGAAGGAATTTCATCACACACTCTATTGTTACTTGACGGAATTGGTCTTGGGTGTGGGTCAACTTGCTCATTCCTTCCTTCCCCCACTTTATTGTCAATGACTCTGCCACTTCTCAATGTGGTGACAACTTGGATTTGCTCATGTTGAGAACTGCTGGAAGCATTCCCATTGACCATGCAATGTCCTTTGGGATTGGCCATCGGTTGACTTGGGAGCTTCCCTTCCTCTCTCATGTTGAGTGAATTAGCTATCTGCCCGACTTGGGCTTCTAGCTTTGTAATGGATTGAGAGTGGGAGTTTAGCAACTAAGTGTTTGCCTCAAGATTGCTAAGAGCAGTTAATACCTTGTCCTCAAAGGCAGAATTCCTAGGAGGAGGAGTTGACTGATATTGCTGCTGAGAAGACCGGTAATTGGAAGACGGGTGGAAAGATTGATTACTAGACTGTGGATGCATCCCATGAGATGAGGCTGCATTTCTCGAAGCTTGAGCTCGCCATGAGAAATTCAGATGGTTTTTCCATCCTGGGTTGTAAGAATTTGAATACGGATCATTACCCGGTCTGAAGAAAGCTGCATTCACTTGCTCATGAGCCATATCAGCAAATTGTCTGACTGTAGGAGAATCTCTCGCATGGTGCATAGGACTGGAGCAAAATGAACACTGCTCAGGTGGAATGGACACGTGAGGTGGAGTGATAGGAGCAAAACCAGCTGCCATGAGTTGGTATAACTTTCGTGATAGGACATCCACCTTGGCGGTCACATCCAACGAATTATTCACTTCGAAGAGACCTTTAGTCTTAGGGGCTCTAGGAACAAACGTCCTATGACTTGCTGAAGCATGTTGTACGGAATTTTCACAAAGATTCTCAAAGAGAATCCATGCTTCATTCTCACTTTTCAGCGTACATGTGCCGCAACATGAAGCATCCACCATTTTCCTATGTGGTTCAGTCAAACCATCATAGAAGCATTGTACAAGTCGCCACTTTGGAATAGCATGGTATGGGCACTTTCTAAGTAGGTCTTTAATTATTTCCCATGTCTCATGAAATATATCTCCTTCACATTGGGAGAAACTAGTGATAGCTCTCTAGATTTGATTAGTCTTTCCTATGGGGAAGAACTACTTCAAAAATTCCTATTACATTTGGGTCCAAGTTGTGATCGTGTTAGCCTCCAAGGAATTAAGCCAATGTTTGGCTTTGTCTTTAAGAGAGAAGGGGAAGAGACTCGTCTTCAAAGCGTCCTCGGAAAAATTCTGCATCTTAATGGTAGAGAAGATTTCAAGGAATTCATCCAGGTGCTTGTATGGATCCTCGTTTTTAAGTCCATAAAAGGATGGAAGCATTTGAATAATGTTGGACTTAATTTCATAGTGAGTTGCCGCAACCTGCGGCAACTGAAGATAGGAGGGAGAAGTGTAGGTAAAAGGAATGTAATGATCCCTAAGAAAAACAGGTCTTCTTCTTCTTCTCCAACCATGTTCACCTTGGTAAGTTTTCCTAACAAGCGGTAACTGAAGATATGAGGGAGAAGTGTAGGTAAAAGGAATGTAGTGATCCCTAAGAAAAACAGGTCTTCTTCTTCTCCAACCATGTTCACCTTGGTAAGTTTTCCTAACAAGCTAGAATCTCTTTTGGCCTTACGTTGTCTAAGAGTACGTTCTATGTCTAGATCGCAAGGTAAAATTGGTAATGACAATGAACGGCGACCAAACCTACACCAATGATGAAAACAAAAGAAGAAATGGATATAAAAAAGTTTAGAGACTAACCTGAATGCTGGTGAGAGTTTTCAAGCAAAATCAGAGGTTCTGACCTGTCTGATATGAGTTATGTACTACTGTGATCGATCCCAAAAGGACTGCGCTCGATCCCAGTTTTGCCAGAAACGGATTCTACAACAGAAATACACCAACAATAGTAAACTAAAAATAAAAAATAATAATAATATCAAAACTTATGTATAGAATCAATTTAGACTCAATCTCAACAATCTAACAATCTAAATTGTTACAAAGTCCCTGACAACAACGCTAAAAATTGATGCGGTATAATTGTTTATCAATAATAACTAACCACTCGCAATAGAACGAATCTTTGTAAGATAGGACTATATAGAGGGTGTCGAACCTCAAGGATTGTGTAGGTTTGGTTGTTAAATCAGTCAAGATTAATGCTAATTTGATTTTATGAAAAGATGATTTGTTGTTTATGTTTT
>JAUPMG010300822.1:0-16866 GCA_031762675.1 Pachysandra terminalis | reverse complement strand
ACCCAATCAGAACTCCGCAGTTAAGTGTGCTTGGGCGGGAGTAGTACCAGGATGGGTGACCCCCTGGGAAGTCTGATACGGGTGAGCCAAAAGCGGACAATATTGTGTCGGGTGAGGTGGGTCGTTACAGAGCGCCTCCAAGCTCTTCTTACCCACATACCGCATCCTGCACAAGTTGTTCGTTATGGACGTTTTCCCTCATTTGGGGAACGTTATAGAGCTTACTCCATACATGGCCTCCAATTTGCACCAGGTGGCCTTAGGCACACGACTCTGCCTCCCGTCACTAATTATTTCACATATCATCCGATATGTGAGGAGTCGGAGGAGAGGGGCATTGCCATTCGCATGCCTAATGTGTACGGTAGGCGAGCACTAGGGTGTACCGATACCTTCCTCGCTTCTTCCAGGACATACTTAGTGGCTGCAAAGCCAATGATGCTGTTTTGACTTCACCATCATCTGCTTCTAGATCTCGTAGAGAACGTTCTTTGTGGTTTCTTTTTTATGTTTTAGTTATCAGTTGCATTTCCTTTTTGTCTTTTGCTTCAGTTTTTAGTATGACCATCTGTGAATGACAAGAAACTAGAAAGAAGAAGAAAATATAGGACCTTTATGTACTTCCTTTTCAAAGCCCGACATCTTAAGTTTCAATCTCATAGTCGAGCTCCACATATTTTAATAATACTTATAAGATTTGAACTACATATATATAATTTCGATGACAAAATGTCCTAAAAGGGGGGAGAATGTAGTGACCCAGACTCAACTGTAAAATTTAAGGAATAAATTTAATTAAACTAATAATTCATAGGGGGAATTTTATGAAGGACACAAGTTAGAATTGGACTAATTAACAATTAGGGAAAATAAAAGGGTCTATTACCTAATTAACTATGAGTTAATTATATGGGCTGGACATCTAATCTAACTAGGCTTTAACACTTATATAACTGAATTGGGTTCAAAACCCAATAAAAAGTCCAAGAGGACTTAAACGGGTAATAAAAATTAAAACAAGGTTATTTAAGGGAAAAATCTACTTAAACAATCATACAACTGATTCTCTCAATTTGAAATTTAAACAAATCAAATTTGAATTCAATTAAACTAACTAATAGAGTTCCAAGTTAAGTAGGAGACCTAGAAGCTAGGAGAAAGAAAGAGAGAGAGAGTCATTCTCTAGGCTTGGACGTGAAAACAAGGAAGAAGGAGAGAGAGAGAGGTTTTGGTTAGATTTGTAGAAAAACAAGAAGATGAGGAGACCAAGAGGAAAGAAGGAAAAAGAAGAAAGAGAGGAAAATAAGAGAGTACAACATTGTAGAAAGAAGAAGGCTAGAAAAGCTAAAAAGAAAAAAGAGAAAGAAGAAGAAGAAGAAAAGGTAAGGATTCCTTTGTTTCTACGGTAAATATCTTTATGTATCATTTCAATACTATAGTTATAGTTGGATGCCGAGCAATTACCGTCGGCAGATGGCCATGGAGTTCATGCGTCTTGAGCAGGGATCTCTTACCGTGGCCCAATATGAGGCAAAGTTTGCCATGATGTCTCGTCATGCACCTCATATCATGGCTAACGAGGTGGACAGAGCCGCCAAGTTTGAGGAGGGTCTGATGATTGCCATTCGATCCAGGGTGGTACCACAGACGTTCGGGACTTATGCTGAGGTCCTGAAGTGTACGCTCCATGTAGAGATGGACATGGACCGAGCAGCCGAGCAGAGAGACCTGCCAAGGCAGAGCAAGGGTGGATGCTTCCAGCTCTATCAGCAGAGACAAGGCTCTGACAAGCGTCAAAGGAATGATCACAGGTCTACCAGTACTCTTCCTGCTGAGTCAGCTGTGGCACGGGATGTACACGTGTAGCAGCCACACCCTTTGCCATTTCAGCAGCAACAGTTCAGGCAGAGAGATCAGAGGGCTCAGCACTTGTGCTTCAACTATGGGAAGCAACTAATATATATATTACTTTAGTCAAAAGTTGACAAAGTTGAGATACTTGTTTTATAATAGACTCAGCTTCCTTATCGAAGAGCACAAATGTTGCATAAGCTATAAAATGTTGTACTTGAAATCTCAACTTATACCTATAAGAATCAAAAAGTTATAATTAAGTAAATATAGGATCAACTACCTACTATAGATGTTTCTTGAAAAACAGATCAACCAATATGATTACTGTAGAGACCCAGATCCAGAAAATTAAATATAATGATTAATTTGGATTAACTAAATGAGTTAAATAATGAAAAAAATTGAAAGGAGATTTATAGGGATTAATTGGTAATTTCCTGTAATTAATAGTGTGGTTTCCTAAGTTAGTTAGAGCTTTGGGTAAATTAGTAATCAAATTTAATGTTGGGGTTAAGGTGTAGTAGGAATAATAATTGGGGAGATATCTATAAATTATTAAAATGTTTTCAAATTAGAAACATATTGAAATCATGGGGGTGTGTGTGGGATGGCAAGGATGAGGAATGGAAGGGAAGTTCCCATTCTCATTAGCCCACCTTCCCTAATCTTGGGATTTTGATTAGGAGATCCTTGTGAGACTATAAGAAAAACAGACTCGAAAGGCTAGGTCAGAACCTAAACCTAGCCATCCATAGTCATGAAGAAGAAGAAGAAGAAGAGAAGACGAGAAGAGGAAAGAGTGAAAGGAAGAGGGAGTGTTTCCAAATCAGATATCTAATGTAAAGTAAGTTTCATTTTCTATATAGTTCTCTCAGGATTTCATAGTTGTTTTCTGTATTGAATGCGTGAATGAATGATTCTTGAAAATGACTTCCGAAAGCATGATTGTATGTCTCGAATTTGATGATAAATATCCCATCAGTAAGTCAATCCGTTTTTTATAGTTCTCATATAATATTAGGGTTAGTTTTAGATTCTTATTGAAAAATATGATTCAATGCATGCTAATCTTGTTGGCTATGCTAAAATGATGTTTTGCATGATTTATCTAGTGTAATCTTTGATATGATGTTTATTGGTCATTACATATGTTTTGGTTTGGATTTGGTATAGATCGCAGCCCGTCGGCAGGCACCGCCGGTACACTGGTGGAGCTGTCGACAAGGAATGAAATACACATTAAGGGTCTCCATCGGCACCCACCGGCACATCGGTGAGTCTGCCGACAGGGACCCAGATTAGACTATTTTGACCCACCAGTAGGCAGCGGTACACCAGTGAGCCTGCCGATGGAATTCCTTAGTGGATTTTTGATGGTTTTGGTTTGGGATTCGTGCCATATGACTTAGGGCACGATCCTTGGAGTCAAATTTTAATGTGGAGGCTTGAGCCAACCTGAGGGGAATCAATTTTGGTGTTCCATGGTGCGTTTGTATCCATCACGTCACCTATTGACTTGACCATGATTGTGGGTGGTGACTTATGTGTTTAGTGATTTGAAACATGGACTGTTAATGTTGATTTATTTTGATTTATCTTATAAGCATATGATCTATTATGAAAATGTATTGTGGAAAGGATACCCATGATGACATCCGGTGGATTATTTGTGTGTATGGGTGCACATATAACTTCTGAGGGGTGTTATCCCTGAAAATCTTATTGTATGTAGAATAGCTCGTCCGGTCAATCGAGCAACGACTAATAGAGGTTTGAATTCTATGTTATGGGTAATCGTCTTGTAAAGGCCTCCCTGGGTTTAAATCCCTAAATGTAAGTGGGTAATCATCTTGTAAGGGCCTCCTTGAGTTTAAATCCCTAAATTTAAGCAGAGAATAGCTACGGGAATTGAGCCCGGGAGGTTGAAAATCCTTCAAAACCACGATGTACATGTGGAAAAGTGCATTCATTAGCTTTCAAAGATTGGTAGCATTGTTTATGTTAACCAATAATTTTTGTTCTTAATATTCTTGTAACAATGTTAAAATAATGCTAGGAATTGTGTTGTGATGTAATGATGTGTGATTGTATCACACCCCTCTTAATTATTATGTTATTACTGTGTTTGGTTTTGGACTAATGGTATTCCACGAGGATGGATGACATAATTGATTCTTATTGGGCATTCCAAGCTCACATAATTTTCTATGTAGCAGGTTGAGGTGGAATGAGGATGATTAGAAGCCAGACGCTACTGTGTGCTTCGTTTCAGTTTTAGTGCTTTCTATTTATGCGAATATGGTTATGTTGATGTAATGGGATTGAGTCTGATTTTTAGTTTCATTGATATGTTGGGATTTTGACTCTTCTGAAGCCATGGATTGATTTAGTTTATATATATATATATATATATATATCACTTCCCAGTCGTGGAATGTGGATCACCAAAACAAACCCAACAATAAAAGTGATCTCAACTACTACGCACTTTGATAGTTCAATAAGAGTAGTTGAGATTACTTTTACTGTTGGGATTGTTTTGGTGATCCGCGTTCCACGATTGGGAACCCGAAGGTCTCACCCCATGATTCGTGTCATCTGCATAGGGATTCTTTCTACGGGATCCGGGGCTTGACAATTACCTTGTAATAGGATAGGGTACCTCAATATTACATTACTGATAGAACATTCTTGATTCAATTTGTAACACATTTTTCCGACATTTAGTGCATGACAAATAATGCCATCCCAAATCATCTAATATCTTTGTAATCGTGGCTTTGCATGTTTAAGTCATTCCCTATATGATAAATTGTTAGTCATAAGTTAAAAATAATAATTTATAAATTTTAATTGATGTTTTACGGAATTTAAATATATACCTTAGATGAAGGATCTTCTATTACACCCATAAGTTGTACAACCTTTGTTCTATTTTTAAACATCAATTCTTGAACAAGAATAATTCTTTTTTGGGGCAATTCCAAGTTTTGAATTTCTATTGATGTAAGGGATATGCTGAAAAAAAAGGGAGGATTAGAATATTAAAGTAGAAGAATAAAACATTGTTATTAATATTATAATAGTTTATATATAATAATTTACGATCTTACCATTCTATATGGCTTTCCACTTCAGGTATTTCCAAATTGATATAAAGTTTCATTGCACATCTAGAAGATAAGTAATATGATCCTATTTTTAATTAAATAAAAGATATCATTATATGTCCTTTAAGAACTAATATGATTTAATAGAACTAAAACTACTTATAACTTTATGTTGGAATTGCTTCACCATCATAGAAGTCACAGTAAAAATTATCATGCCTGATGAATTTTCAGATATATCATCTTGATAGATCTAGCTGCTTCACCCCAAAGTGTGAGGTTCATGACGTTGCCACTTCCAAATAAATAAAAAAGGTATGCATGTTTTAGTACTTATATTTGAATTAGGTTATTTTATTTTATGCAAAATACATAAAATAAGTCTTTAGAAATGACCTTTTATCTAGTAATGCTAATTCTCTTTTCTTTGCAAGCTTGCCATTGGCCTTTCGAGTCTCCTTTAAATGACTTATAGCTATCAACTTGCCAACTACATCTGTAAGTAAAAGAACTTTTGTTAACAATATTAATATAGCGAGTTTTTTTTTATCGAATATTATTTATTGGATCAAATTTGTTTTGGTACATTCTAGACATTATAAATATGTAAAACTTAATGTATAGTCATTTCTAGTATTAAACTGAAAGATACTTATTTGTTGGATAACCGCTTGGGATTTCATCGTATTCAACGAAATTGAACTTATACGTTGGAATTCTGCTGTTATCTTCCATTAATTCATTAACTTTTGTATCCCACTTAAAATATATCTTATTCTCATATTTTACTAGGCGATGGTTTCCATTTGTAAATGCAACCATGATTATTTCAATGCTAAAAATGCCATGCACATGCAGAATTTCTCTGAATTTTGATTTATTTTTATTCGGTACTTTTGCATGAACTTGTTCTCCCTGAAATAAATAAAACATGTTATTAAAAAACAAATGTTTTAACATTTAAGTAACTTAAAATAACTACAATAATTGCACTATATACTTATTTAATTACATTTTCATCCATCAGTAGCATATCCAAACTTCTTATTTCATCATTGTTTTTGAAATCAACAAAATCCCACATTCTTATTATCCTTACATTCACGATCAAACGATCTTTAGAAGGGTTTATTTTCATAAAAACGTTGGTACCGATGATTCATCATCTTCAAATGTACCTATAAATAAAGGCATTGAAATTAATATTTATGTATTAAGTAAAATGTATTTAAGTTTAATATGTTTGAATAATTAGGAATAAAGATAATAGATGAATATCTCACCTTATTGTAAATTATTAAAAATATCTTTGTATGCCATGTTCTGTGTATTTCCAGCTAAGTCTTCACTTTTGCTTCCGATTAAAAATTTTAGTTCTTGTCTAGAAGTTATCTGTGAGACAGCAACATGCAACTAACCATGACTAAAAATGGTCTTGGCAAGTATATTCCAACATGCTTGAATGTCTGTCCTTGGCTTTTATTTATGGTCATTACAAAGCACACTTTTTACTGGAAATTTCCTTCCCTGAAGAATGAAAGGCCACTTATGTTCAGATGAGGTCATTATAATTCGAGGGATGAAAACTTTGAATCCAATGTTATTTCCAGTAATTATTTCTACTTCTATGACTCTTGTGGCCAATTGAGTGATAACCAATCTTGTTCTGTTGCACATTCCAGCTTATGGGTTAATATTTTTCAAGATAATAATTGGAGCTCCAACTTTCAATTCGAGCTCATGATTTGGAATTCCAGAGAATTTTAACTTATTAAAAAACTCAACGAAAAATAAAATATCCTGATTAGCAATACCACTAGAAATTGGACTTATTGTGGCAGCACTTAAATATGTATGAGCATCACCTTGATATGAATTAATAATATATGAGTTCAGCTTGTTTAACATGTTAAATTATATTATATTTCACAAATCACAAAAGTGTATTATAGAAACTCATCTGGAAGTGATGAAAGAATATACGAATTGACTTTATCAACACATTCATTAGTAGGTGCTAGGATAGCCCTTTCCCGTAAGTAGTGTGGTTCCTTATAATTGTTCACCAAGTCAAGGTACGTGGTTGAAACGAATTTCTTTTATTGGATCACTTTGAAATGGAATCAATAAATCATTTGGAATTTCAATACAAGTTTGATCATCACCATCTTTTAAAGAATGTGCCCGCAATTTATCATCTCCAAGATCGAGTACCCATTTGGTTAATTCTTGCATTGAATCCAAAGATGCCCCGTTGTGTGATTCTTGTCTATGCCGCATGTGTATTGTTAGATCAAAGACATTGCAATGATTCCACAGCCCGAAGTTATTGATAGATGCCGAAACAATTAACTGTCTACTTCCCTTTGGTATTACGGGTAATATTTGTTTAAAGTCTCCTCCTAGAACAATTGTTTTGCCACCAAAGGGTCTTTCATCTGAAATTGGAGTTATAAATCGCATCAAATATTTTAAGCATCAATATACTGATTCGAAAGCATTTTTATGGGCCATTGGTGCTTCATCCCATATAATGAGGTCAGCTTTATAGATCAACTCAGCTAATTGGGATTGTTGAGTTATTGGACAACATGAGTCTTCATCAAGATAAACAGGAATCTTAAATCTTGAATGAGCCATTCTTCCACCAAGAATCAACAAAGCAGCTATACCAGATGAGGGAACTGCTAAAACCATCTTTTTTATGATTGTAGTCCTTCAATTATTGTCTTCCGAAGGTAAGTTTTTCCTGTTCCTCCACTACCACAGAAAAAAATTAGTCCACCAGAATTAGTCCAAAGAGCATTAATAATACTTTGATATACTGTTTCTTTCTAAATGTTCAAACCCCTGTACATATGTATGAATTCTTTATGAAGCATCTCACAATTGTAATTCAATTACTCTCTAATCAATCTGTTCTTAATATCAGCTTGGAACAACATATTTGAGAAAGGCAATGTTGGGAATTCCTTCAATTACCTTCTACTTTTATTCATGATTTGCACAATTTCAAATAGGGCAAAGTTTTTAATTTGTTCACCAGCCAGTTGCAATTTTGATTTCACAAAATACACCTTTGTCGATGCAAAATGTCATCTGAAAAAAAGTTCCAATGCTTATTCCATAATTCGAATGGCTCATTAATTTCACAAAATAGTAGCAACGTCATGAACATTTGATGCAATTGAAAGTCGGTGGACCAGTGTCTCGCCTCAACAATAGCGTGATGCCACTCATTATCATCATCTAATAATCCCAGTGCTGAACATGCAGCTTTAAATGTTTGATAAACAATTCCATCAATAGTCCTCATATCTTCATAACTTTGTGCACCTTTCACAATATTCAATAGCATTTTGAGATAGAATCTTTCACCAGAGGTGGGATGCACATAGTAGATTCTCCCAATAGAACTACCAGACTTTCTCTTTCTTGTGTCATACCCATTTTGTTGGAAAATCAGCAAAAGTAAGCTCTCTAGCTTCTTCTAACAAACGATTTGCAGTCATCCATTCGATGAACTTTTTCTTTTCAATATTTTCTCTATTGATCACGTCATCTAAATTTTCACCATCTTCAAATATTGCAGTTTCTCTTCTGGAAGATGAAATGATAGTCTTTCAATAGCAGGTTCTCGAAATTGAATATCAAAATTAAAATCCTCCAGCATGATTCTGATGCTGATATGTAATGAAAATCTAAGTAAGTTTTGATCTCATCAATTGGAGGGAGCTGTCAGTTGTCATCATCACCATGAATGTTTCTGTTTTCCTCAATAGCAACGGTTGCTCGATCTTGACCCTTATTAATATACTTGAACAAATATTTAATTGATCTTAATTGGTTGCACCATTCGACATTTATGTGAGCTTGATATTTTACAACCAAGTCAAGGTTATGTGGAATAACCCATCTATTATCTATCTACATACCACTTTTTATTGCTATTCTCCCATTATTTCTCCTTCTATAATTTGGAAAGCCTGTGTCAGCATCAATTGCGCTTTCAGTGCAAAAATTCTTTGGATAATGTTTTGAACATTTTCCCTCAACCATGTATGGTGATCTTGGATTCAAGTTTCTACATGGTCCATGGATCATGTACTGAATGACCACTTCATAGTTCATACCCATCGGGATCTTCATTTTTATCAGGTATTTTGATAGAAATGAATTTATCAATATCAGATGGAGTTGGATGCTTATCATCCGGATTTAAGAACAATAATATGTGTGCATGCGAGAATCTTTTTTTCCAAAATTCAATTGTATATATTGTTGCATGGTATGAATATATATTAGTTGAAAATAAATTATTGGATTATATGATAAATATATTTAATATTGAAAAACATCTTTTACTTGCTATCACTCATCCAAAGTGTTGACCATGTCATAGATCTTTCATCAACTCGTCCAACTTTATTTTAAAGGCTCCAGCAACAATGTCTGTCTTGTGGCCTTTGACCAAGAATTAAGTCAAAGAAATTTTCAATCTCTTTCCATTCTGGATTGTAGGTGAATGTAATAAATAAATCAAGTGGACCTTCCCATCTACAAATCAAATCGCCATAGCATCTTGATAATTTTGAATCACATATCTTGGTGATCCAGTAAAAGATGATGGCAAAACTATACGCCTTCCTACTGAAGCAGAAGTTGTATCACCTCCAACAACTCCATCCTTAAGTCCATTGTATAATTATGCTCTTATTTTTTATTGACGTTTTTTGATATATGTCAATTTTTACTCTTCTATACTTGTATAAGCATCAACCAAAAATTGTTCGAACAATCTCCCACTTCGAAGTAACGTTTGCCTTCATTTGATCTTTGTTAAACTCTACAGCACAATATTCTCTCATGATTAATCTATTTTGTTTGGTTTCCCAATTTGCTTGAACATTCCTATGCAAAATATCAATTCTATAACCGAATTCTGTATATGGAAACAGAAGAGGATAAAGCATAGACATAAAGCTTCGATGCAACTCGTTAATCCCTTTTAAACGTAAATCTCTGTCTTCAACAACAATATCACGATGTGCATCATTTTCAAACCCATCTCCAACCATAAGTGCATCAACTTCAAATGAAGTTGGCAAATTATATTGTCTACCATCTTTTTGTCGGGTTCCAATTAGCCTTAAATAAATAGGAATGAAGTTTTCATCAACGAACCTATCTCTTGCCATCCGAAATACTTTGGTCAACTGATTATGTTCATCAAGCATCTTTGAAAGTCCCTGAACAATTCATAATTCTAGATTTGTTCCTTCAAAATCACCACTGAGCAATTTATTTTGTTTAAAACTTCATTATAAGTGTCGTAATGTATAATTGAGCAGAATTTGGTTGCTCACCAACGCTCGGAAGCAATGAACCAATCTTGTGATGGGTCTGACCATTAATGTGAAACATGTATGGTCCATTACCATTATTGATTTTATTATCCACTCTTCCTCCCATTGAAGTGAAAGCAATCATCGAATTATATGCTCTAATGTTATCTCTGAACTTCCTGGCGATGAGTCCATTTTCATAATCTAGAAGATGTCTCAACAAATTCGGTGTTTCTCTAAGAAGAGGTAATTGGACCTTTCATTGTAGACACCATATCGAGAATTTAGGATTAACCAGTCGCTTCGACTTATCACTTCTTTCCTCATACCATACGATTGCTACACAAAAAGGACATTTGTTGTTTGGTTCTTCAAAATCCCAAGTTTTTGGGATATCCCTGAATGTTTATTATGATTATAGATTAGGTTTCATAAGTAATAAGAATCTATAGAAAAATAATAGATGAGGTATACTGTACACACTTATTGTGTCCTATTCATTTCACATATTTCTCCGTGCAATGTTACTTCCACTAATTTCGTCTTGCATTAATGAAGAGTCCTCATCTGTTTGTTAAAATAGTATGTATTAATACAAATTATTAGGATTTTAAAGTAAAAAATGAATGAAACAAAATTGAGCATTTGGTAAAGTGAATACTGGCCGATGAGAATTGACCAATGATAACATTAGATGGAGTACTACGAATTGTATTTGTGGTGGTTCTTATTGTGTCGTCCTCATTTACAACATAATGTGAATAGATATTGACAACCGGTATATTTGGCAAAGTGAATACTGGCCGGGTAACTGTTTTAAACAATATATTATTCGATCAAATATTTATAGATATATGTCGATGAATTTTGGAAAGATGATGTCAATAAAGTTTAGATATTGATAGATCATCACAAGATTTCATCTATTATAAATATCGGAAACCTGATGAAGATGGTAGCGATTGTGTTGGATTAGGATTATATGAATGGTATTGATATCCCCTAGTCCAAAGTAAGGTTAATGATACAAATAAGATTAAAAAGTAATTATATTAAAAATATTAAAATATAGAATGCTATAAAAGATTAAAGAATTACCATATTGATGTGTAGGATGATACCCAAATGGAGTCCAATTCAAGTAGCATTGATTTGCTGTTGAATATAATGGAGTTAATAAATAGCTTTATTATACGGTATGAACAAAGTTTTTTTAATGATATCATAAATGTGAATAATAGTAGCATTTTAATAAAATTTATATACCAAGTATACGATGGATTGAATTCGTATCAAATGAAAGATGTGTAGATTATACACGCAATACATTTCTTCTATTTCTATAACATGCAATTGCTAACATCCATAATCTTTGGGTATATTGTGCCCGTTGTCTATCATTAAGATCCATAGAAACTACAAATTCATATAAAAAATTGATAACATGGCAATTCATATAAAAAGTTAATAGTGATGCATAAAAGTAAACATGACAAACCATAACACTACATATCCTTATCGCCTACCTTCCAGCATATTATCATATAAATGCCATGTTGTATCAAAGCAGATGAATAAAAATATACATATTTGTAGACATAGTTTGGAAAAAATAAATAAAATGGTGGTATGAATATCATGGTAAAAAATGATTATACAAATATACTTACCTCTATATTTTTGACTTCAAACAAAGAAGACAGCTTGAAATTGTAAGGTAGAGCAATGAAAATGGATACTACAACCAAATAGAAGAAGACATTATTTTAACAAACAGTGCCTACACATTATTTACTTCCCCTTAAAGCTTTTCAATTGAAGCATTTCTTCTTTCCATCCTATTTTACACATCTATTAACCGAAGTAATCAATAATATATTTATCAGTATTTTATTTCTGAAAAATATTTTAAAATCAGTAAAATATTTATCATTATTTTATCAGTAAAATAATTTTCTGAATTTAATTTATTTGAATTTCTATATTTTTCATTGAAACAAATAGAGCCTATTAACCGAATTTCCAAATTTTCCATTTTACATATGGAAAATGGAAATCCGAATTAATTTTTTCTTCCCACTATATTTTTAAACACGATTTAACCGAAATAATTAGTAAAATAGTAAGAAGAATTTTATTTCAATATAATATTTTGAAAATCAGTAAAATAGTTTACTTGTCAGTCCGAACTGAAAATCCCAGTTCGGTCCGACATATACAAAGAATATAACGTAATATACATGTAATGTTATATTACTTTAAAAATACATTATTCTTTATTTCTTATCTTTTAATTATTGGTAGAATTTTTTATTTAATTTGGGCCCTCCCAAACCCGACCTGAACTCAACAAATTGAGTTCTGGTTAGACTCAGATTAAATTGATTTAGTAAGAGTTCGGGTCGGCCTGGATTCGGAATAGCTTATTTTAGTTTGGGTCGAGCTAGAACTAAATAGAATTCGGGTTAGCTAATTTCAAATATTTTGTTTTTTCTTAATAATATTAATAAAATATTAAAAATGCAATTAGAATTTTTGGATTATCCATTGAATAAAAAACTATTACACTTGAATTTATGTTTTGCAAAATTATTTGGCAAACATACTATTACAGAAAAGGGTCCAATTATCAGATATATATGATTAAAAACATATGTACCTTTTTGTTTGAACTTTGCTGGGGAACTCTCCGATACCAAGCAATGGGGAAAGACAACTACAAAGATGAAGGAAAACACAGAGATTGTTTGGATCAGCTTGAAAACCCAAGAACTGAAAAATGGTAGGAGACCTATTTTGTGAAAACTTTTTGATACAAAAAAAAACATTATATTAAATACCATTGATTAAAATTAGTAAAAACGTTTTAATTAAAAAAAGATACAAATTGGAATTAAATACAAATGTTATGAGATCTGAAACGTTATCATTTAGTATAGCATAAATTTGATTGGAAGAAATTTTGATCAGTTTGTTGAAGGTGTCGAGCCATACTTGAATCAATGAATTCTCAATCTGAAACCTAGAGCACCAATAATATCGCAAATAATTCAATCTTGCATACCCTAATAATCTACAATTAGGGATGACTAGGGATTTATATTAGACTTTGCAGTACAAAGAAGAGAGTACTTATCTGATTCTTAATTCTTAATGGAAAGCAACCTCCATAATAGAGCTTGTGCTTCTTGATCTGATCCTTAATGGAAGGTAACATCTGTAGAATCAATAGAAACCCACATAGCCAAATCGACCAGGTTGCATTTGAAATGCCTACAATTTCACATCAAAAGGGAAAAATAAAGCATTTAAAATGCCTGTAATTTCACAATAAAAAGGAAAAAATGAAATTACAATGAACAATCAATTACAGAAAAGAAAATGGTTTTGGGTCTCTTTGAAAGAATTCAGACCTTGCATGAGAGAGAAGAACCTTCGTTATCAAGATTGAAAGAAGATGGTGAAGAGAGAGAAAGGAAGTTTGCAAAAGAGAAACCAAAGAATGGAGAAGGGAGAGAGGGAGTTTGCATGAGAGAGAGTGTGTGCCTTTAGAATAGGAAGAGAGAGAGAGAGAGAGAGCCTAGAGAATAGCAAAGGGGATGCAGCAAACCTTGTTGAGAGAGGTCCCCGCTTTGGCGCCCTACAGTACCTCGGAGGAATAGTCCTGGGCGAAGCCTGGGGATACATTGGGAAACCAAAAAAAGAATAGGAAAGGGAAGAAAATCGTGAGAATTGAAAAAGGAGAGAGAGAGAGAGAGAGAGAGAGAGAGTGTGGCGTAAGAATAAGGAAGGAAGAGAGAGATAGAAAGAGTGTGTGCCGTGAGAATAAAAAAGGTAGGTAGAGTGCATGAGATATATATATATATATATATATATATAAAGAGAGAGAGAGAGAGAGAGGGAGAGAGAGAGAGAAGGAAGAAAATTAGAGTGTCCACCTCATTGCCACCTAGGAGAGAGAAGTAGGTGTTTGAGGGGGACTACTTTAGTATATATAATAGATGTATGCTATGATGTGTACTTAACTTGATATTAGTTTTGCGATTGGCTTAGTCAGCCGTTACTAGAGTAACCTAGGACAAACTCATTGGAAGATAGTGAAACTTATTCTTAGATAACTACTTGGAAGAACATATTACATGTTTTACTTCCAAGGAGAAGATTTGCAGCTACGAGGCTACTGTGATCCGGACTGGATATGTGATCTAGACGATCGAGAGTCGACGTTAGGATATACATTCTTGTTGGGTGGCAAGACTATCTCTTGGAGTAGCAAGAAGAAAGTCCGTGTCGCGATGTCCACTATGAAGTCAGAGTACATAGCTTATTGTGCAGTCATCCAAGGGGTCGTATGGTTGAGGCGATTCTTATAGGATGTTGGAGTCTTCAGAGCTGGCATAGAGCTGATCCCCATTTATAGAGATAGCATGGCATCATTTGCGTCAAGGATCCCAAATACCATGACAGAACGAATCAAGTTGACATTCACTATCATTACATCAAAAATAGAATTGCACATGAAGATGTGTCCCTTACACATATCTTTACTTAGCAGATGGTAGTTGATCCCATGACTAAAAGCCTATAGCTAGACAAGCTTTTTAGGTAATGTCCGAGAGATGGGATTAAGTACATTGTGATTTGTGTTAGGTGGTACAGTCTTATTTACATTTTCTATGTAGATATCTCATATTACGTTATTGTTGCATCCTGAAACCCGTTGCACAAATCTCTACGCGGGCGGCACAGATCTCGAAGTGCAACGTTCGGGTTCTACGCATGGAATTCGGATCGCGATCAAACGATAAGTAATAAAAGTAAATGATACCTTTATTTAACAAAGTGCAGAAGCTAAAGATAAACAAAATATTTCAAAATCAACAGTCAATGACTTCAGATGAGTCATGATCCCCAAATGAGTTTAACAAAATTAAATATTCAACTAAAGTTATTACATCCCAAAGTTCTTACGAGAGCACAAGTCTAAACATGAAATAAATAAATACGGCAGCAAAGCAATCCAAGTCCACCATCTTTCTCATCCTGCAACATGAGAAGTTGCATGAGCTTAGATTGCCCAATAAATAAATCAAACAGTCATCCATCCCCATATGATATCAATAGAGTCAAGTGAAGTTAGCAATACAGGCATGAGATACATACAGATAAACATGATTATTTTAATGATGAGATGTAATGGGATGAATGAATCAGACATATGCTCTAGATGTATGCTCAGATAACGAATCCAATGATCAATGATATGCAATGAATGTGCTAAGAAGATATAACCTATTAAGTGCCCTCCATCGTAGCTTCCAATCCAATACAAACAATTTCGGACATAGGTCACTAGGAACAGCTGGATGTCCCCTCATTGTTCCAAGCGTTAACCCATGGTACGACGGTCACCATGTTGCTAATTTATGAGTAGAGGGTACTCTAGGAATTCCAACCACAATTGCTAATTTACAAGTGTACATACTACAAAACAAGGGGTTTTTACCGGCGGAATTTAACGACGGTTTAATAAAAACCGCCGGTATATGACCAATAGACTGCGATTTTTTTAAGACCGTCGATAAACCACTATAGCACATAAGAAACCCCGGTAAACCCCTTACACGCACGAAAGTAATCCTATATCGGCAGTTTTATATACACTGCCGTGATAACATGACTATGGACGACAGTTTATAAGGAGCCGCCGAGATAGATAAGGACCATAGACGACGGTCTAAATTAAGCCGCCGATATAAGAATAATAGTCAGCGGTTGTTATTGAACCGCCAATATAGGAGTTGTATATAGATGGCGGTCTAAGTAAAACCGCCGATAATGGTCTAATAGTCGGCGGTTTTATAAGAATCGCCGATATAGGGGTTGTATATAGACGACGGTTTATGTAAAACCGCCGATAATGGTATAATAGACGGCGGTTTTATAAGAACGGCCGACTATGGTTTTTTTTTCTTCCATCCTGCGGCAAGACCTCTTTCCCTTTTCTCTTTCTCTTCCCGCTCCCACCTTTCTCTTTCTCTTCCTGCTGCTGCTACTGTCACTCGTCATTGCGGTTGCTATCAATCGTTGTCGCTGTCGCCGTCACTCTCCTTTGTTATTCGTCGCCATCAGCAAATCCCAAGGTTTGATTTGATCTCTAAATCAATCGATCTCAAACTTTCTATAATCTTAGAACTTTTTTATGTTTTTTTTCTTTTTGTTCATTTATCATTCTCAATAAACAAGTTTGTTAGGGTTCTTTGCCCTTCTTCCTATTTTAATTTCACTAGGGCTTTTTGATTCGTCGTTGTTTGGTCTGAACGATTAGGTTGTTCTTTATTTATTTCTTTCTTTCTCTATTTCTGCATATTTTTGTCTGTTTGTTTTCCTGTAAATTTTTGTTTTAGTGATAATCAATTTGAATTTGTGACCCTGCTGGTTCTGTCAATTTACAATATTTTTGTTTGATTCAAGTAAATATTTTTGATTGTGACCGGTCTTCTAACTTCTTTCTAGATATTAATACATCGTGTTGTTATTTTGGATTTAATTACTAG